>BSQZ01000066.1:3167500-3275000 GCA_033239005.1 Lamellibrachia satsuma
GCAAATGGTGGATAAAGTATCGAATATCGAAGAGACCATGCTACAGTTAAACGAAAATAATGCTGAATCAAACAATCTGGTGAAGGCGCAATACAACTGCGTAATCGACTGGATAGACAAGTGGCTGACATAAAAGAAAACAGAGGGTAATAATAGATGGTGAAATTTCAAATTGGAAATCTGTTTTGAGTGTGGTACCACAGGGATCAGTATTATCCCCTATTCTGTTTTTAATATATATATATATATATATATATATATATATATATATATATATATATATATATATATATATATATATATATATATATATATATATATATATATATATATATATATATATATATATATATATATATATATATATATATATATAAATGATATGGAAGATGACATAACTAGCAAAGTAATAAAATTTGCAGATGACACAAAAGTATTAAAAAAGGTTACATTTTGGGAAGTGTAAATGTATGCACATAGGACATGGAAACATGGACGAAGAATATAAAATGGGGGATGCTGTACTATGTAGAACCACGCAAACAAAGGACTTAGGAGTAACATTTAGTGCTCACATGAGTTTCAGAGCAAAGTGGTATTGCTGCTTCGAAAGGAAATAAAATTCTGGGGCTAATTAGGAGAACAAACATGCATAAGGAGAAACAGCTGATCGTACCCCCGTACAAAGCAATACTTAGGCCACATTTGGAATATTGCATTCAAGCATGGAGACCATCTCGTAAAAAGGACATAGACAAGCTAGAAAGAATACACCGAAGAGCGACTCAAATGATTCCAGAATTGAGAGACCTTAGTTACGAAAGGCGCTTATTACAATGTGGTTTGATAATACTTGAGACCAGGAGACTAAGAGGAAACCAAATGGAAGTGTTTAAAATAGTGAGCGGTTATGAGGATGTTGACATGAATATGTTCTTCAAACTTAAAGTAGGCAGTAGAACCAGAGGACATAAAGCAGCATTAGTTAAGGAGCAGTGTAGGTTGGACACGAGAAAGTACTCTTTCTCACATAGGGTGATAAATGAATGGAACAAATTGCCAAATGATTGTGTTAGTGTTAGTAGTTTGAATATGTTTAAAAATATAATTGACATATATTTGATAAGGGCGGGCTACACATAGATGAGAAAACTGTTGGACTCTCGATAAGCCAATGGCTTCCTTGTCCACTTGCCATCAGGAACTTGGTGTTTGAGATGAGAACCTTGTTAAACCTTGTTAAACATACAATGCAAATTATACCATCAAAAATTAAAAACTTTGCTCTGGTCAACACAGTAGCATGTCTTCGCAATGAAATAAACCATGGCAACGAAACCAGAGCGATGAATGAAAAACTTGACAAACTTCGTCGGACTTGGCAAATCTGAACGAGGACCCTGCTGAACGCGAATCCTATGCCGCAGTAAAAAGTAGATAGATTTGTTTTTGTTGTGTCTGCCGTATATTGATATAAATGGGTAAATTGGACTAGTATTGAATGAGTTATTCAAACAAAAGTTTTCTGTATAATTATATCACCTGATTTTTGTGTGGAATGCACATAAAGATGAAATAATTACAAAGGCAAGAAAAGGGGTATATATGATCTATCATTTGAAAAATATTGAAAGCAATCAATTGATTTGGTAAGAATTCATTCATATGTGATCAGACAAGTAGTTCAATATGCTTTTCTGGTATGGCCCACGAACTTTCCCAAATACTTATCAGACAGTATCGACATAATAATAAAAAACGGTGTCTCAAAACTATATTTCCTGGTTTTACGTAGGAGGATATTCTGCAGAAGGTAATCGCACCAACGCTGCACGACTGGCGGAACAAGATATGTAATGTGCATTTCGGTAGAATGAGGCGTGGTAACCACAAATTGAATAATGTCCTACCGGATGCTCGAATGGTTTCATATGCTCTGAGATCATTTAAAGAGCTACCCTTTACAATGGCTGACAAAAAATCGCTATACAAAATTCGATAATACCATGGTGTTTGGTACACTGTCAGCACATTTAAATGGTTGATCAGGTATGTTTTAACATACAATTTTAATAGATAAAGTAATTTATTTGTTTTCATTTTAATACAATTTAATTATGTTGATTAGAGTGAACTTTATTAATTACACACCATGGAGCCAAATTCTACAAAGCTCGAATCAAACCAGGGTTTGACATAGACCAGATGTTCATGGATGTTCATGAATGAAATTAAATTTGTTTTCTTTCATTTATATCATTTACAGACGTATTAATGTCCACTTGGCATAGCAAGTGCGTGTAGACAATGTATGTAATGAGTCTGTAATTATATATTGTTAAATAGTGTAATATGACGTAGGTGTACTCCACACCCAAAGTGCAATTATTCGATGAGAGTTACATTACCGTTCAGCATGTCATGTGTGCACAGGTACAGTAACGACATGAGTTATTTATTATGAATATGTTGGGTTGAGTTTCACACGAAGCTTCAAATCAGGCAATCAGCAGACAGTGGGAGCAACGACATTGGGAAAGTTTGTTATCTGAGCTGACTGGGCTGTCAATTTAACGAGCATTATTTTTCCCTCTTCCTCTGCGTCTCCATCTCAGTCGCCCTCCGCCATGTTCTCATCCTCTCAGTCTCTCCTCTCCCCTTTACCCCTTCTCACCCTCCCCTCCGTTCTTCCCTCTCCCGCCATCTCTTTCTTGGCTGCAGGATTTACGCGCGGTTTTCTTCACAAGGAACTATCTTGGTGATGACGCTACCGCACACGTACGCATTCACTCACGCACATTCATGTACAAACGCATGCACGCACGCACGTGATGCATATACATTCACATGAAATGCCGGACATGCACATGTATTGGAACATGGATGTCTTACGAAATAAAAGCAGTCATAGAGGCCAATAGAAATACGTTAACGTATTAAACAACAATCAGAGCTAATCATATATGTAAACACATCATGCAAATGCTATGATATTTTTTCACCTGGTTGATACGTTCACAGCTATGGTTGCGATCGAGAGATTGTGTTAAGTCAGATCTAGAAAAGGAAGAATAGCTGATAATGGAGGGGATGGCAGAAGGTCGCAATAGATGGAGATGACATATGAAATGATGTGACACACGCACACAGCTAGGGACACAAGGACAAAAGATAAAGGCTATGTTAGCCAATGGTTATCACTTAGAAGCCATACCCTTTCCTCCATAGGCCTATATGACTATTCACAAATCGATCCGCTTGGACGATACTACTCACCCTCCCCGCTGTCTTAAAATGCTTCGTTTAAGTGAATCAGAGGGCTAATATTATCGAATTTCGAACTACGGCCCGAAATGATTCTACGTTGCGTCCAATTTACCCGCGGAAGTGATATAGCTGTGTGAGGCGCCCTCATGTAGTCCAGGGGCCAGTGGGCGTCAGGGTTTCCTGCTACCCACAAGTGTCCAGTGACCACGTCAACGTCGATGTTGTCTACGAGTGATCCCAGCGGAACCTCCTGAAAAAAAAAACAATAATAACTAACGTCCAAACTATGCTATGACAATCATCATTGGAAACTAGGCACCCATATCGTCTCAGGATCTGGATGCGCTCGTGAATTAGAGTTTTGCTTACCTATATCATTATAGCGAATTCAACAGCTTTTTTGAATATATATTGATAAACATTGAACATGGAATAAACATATTAACACAATCGGCTTTAATATATCAATGTTTGCAATTAACTACGTGAAATATTGCTTTATCATACTATTTGATTTATTCTAGTCTCTCTTGTGTTTTCAAACCATATTCTAATAAGCGGCTTTCATAATTAAGATCTCTAAATTCTGGAATAATTTAGTTGCTGTTTATTTACTATTTCAGGCTTTCCTATATCCATAAAGATATGGCCTTCATGCTTGTTTAAATATTCAAAATGCCGTCTAACTATTGCTTTTTACATGGGTATAATTAGCTGTTTCTCCTTATATGTGATATTTCTCCTAATTAGCCCTAGAATTCAAGTATATTTTATAGCAGAAATCCCACATTGCTCTGAAATGTTCATGCCAACATTAAATGTTTTCCATCAGTCCTTTTTAGTGTGGTTCTTCATATCATTCTGTACAATTTGTTTGTCTGCATCATGTGTAACCTTCCTGAATAATTTTGCGTCATCTGCAAATTTCAGTACTTTGCTGAATATGTCATCTCTTCCAAGTCATACATACGTGTGTGTGTATATATATATATATATATATATATATATATATATATATATATATATATATATATATATATATATATGTATGTATATATGTATATATGCATATATAAGAACTGGTGTATTTTCCAATACCACTGCATGTCCGGCATTTTCTGAGAAATCAGTTGCATCACGAAGTACACCGCGCATAAATCCTGCAGCTAAGAAAGCGAGGCAGGGAGAGGGAATAATGGAGGGGAGGGAGAGGGAAAGATGGGGTACAGGAAAAATGAGCGCGAGAGGAGGATATAATGGTGTATGGAGAGAGAG
Source organism: Lamellibrachia satsuma (assembly GCA_033239005.1). Taxonomy (NCBI): domain Eukaryota; kingdom Metazoa; phylum Annelida; class Polychaeta; order Sabellida; family Siboglinidae; genus Lamellibrachia; species Lamellibrachia satsuma. Next base: position 3,172,043 of record BSQZ01000066.1, read on the forward strand.
AGAGAGAGAGAGAGAGAGAGAGAGAGAGAGAAAAGAGAGGGAGATGGAGACGCAGAGGGCGAGTGAAAAGTAATGCTGGTTAAATTGCCAGCCCAGTAAGCCAGGATAGCAAAGGTTCCCAATGCTGTAGCTTCCCTGGCCAGATTTAGAGCTTTGTGTAAAATTTACCCAACATAATTAACCCATGCCGTTATTATACCCAGCTCATATGTCAGGCTGGACGGTAGTGTAACAATCAACGACTCGTTGCTTCTTGGGTTTGGAGTATCTACGTCATATTACACTTTTTAACAATATATAATTGCAGACTCATTATTGAAAGATATTGTTACACATACTTGCTCTGTCAAGTGGAAAATAACACGTTTGTATATGATATAACTAAATGAAAAAAGGTAACTTAATCCATGGACTTCTGGTTAATACACGAAAAAACCCAGGTTTGTTTCGAGATTTGTATAGTTAGGGTCGACGGTGTGTACATAATCACGTGCGTGTGCGTATGCGTAAGACTGTGTGTGCATGCAATCATGTCATCAACACGTGCTATTAGGATAATGTTTATCATTAAAACATAATTTATGTATATGTCAAGTTTTGAATAGACAATTAATATTAACAATGAAAAAAAAAGTTGGCATCTCTCAGAGCTGTTCAGTAGATACTCAAAAACAAATAACTTAACACAAAAATAAAATTTGTAAATGAAACCTGGAATCATATTTATTTAGTACACTACACAATATTAAACATGATATTAAAAAAGTGCTTGCAACAGCTTGCAAAAACTAATATCCTTGGAGTGAACAATCATCAAACAACGATGTGTGTTTCCACTAAAACCGGGTCGTCATTCCAATAGACCCATTCCACCAGTATGTAAGATCAGTTTTTCTGCTAGACCTGCCGCCGCTACCCATGCTGTTGTCAATCGTTCTTTGCAGTTCATCTGCAAAACCTGCCGCCGCTATTCCGTTTAGATTGAGTTAATTTACTCTCCCAACAAAAAGCATCTAATGCATTGAGTAGGCGCGACATACATTTGAGATCGTTTACACACATCATCAACCGACTGCGTCACTAGACGACCAGTCGTCGCGGTTGACCTCAATTATAAGCCACTCGATGCGAAGTAAGCTAGCTTCTACGTCATTCAGAGCTTTGTCTTCAACCCACTTGTGCGCGTCTGTTCCAAGCTCGTCGGTCGATGTAACTATGTTGCAAAACCTTGTCGCTGTGTGTACCGTTGCCTACCTAACACTCTTGTGCGGCAAATCAGCGTAAGTCTTTCACAATACGCAGTTTTGCTTTAGTTGATTCTTCCAGATGTGTTCGTGCTAGTATACAAGTTCATTTACATAACAACACTTTGTACATACAATATACAAGTTATATACCTATAGATATTTAATGAAATGTATATCGTTAACATTTCACGAGATGTATCCTCTACACAACAGTTAACAATCGAATGTATTTCTTTTAGTGCACAACGATGAAAATAATTCCATTCTTGTATACGCTCGACACATGAATCGGAACAGTATCATCTTTCTCGTTGTCATACTCCGTTGCGAATATTGCTGTTCGCTTGGTTCATATTTCCTGAATCACCTCCAGGTCGGTCGTTCTTCGGCACGTATCACTACCTGAAGTTTGTTTCTTTTTTTCATTGTTTGCATTACTACATATTTAAATATACATGTGAGGCGACTTCGGCTTCTAGTACTTTCCGACATAATATGTAAACCACTCCTCTTAATTGCTGGCAAAGTTTATTATGTCATTTATTATATCATTCTGATACACTGATACATCTCTTTCTTAATCAGTATGATCAGTTTTGCACATATCAACTCATGTCGGACGCGTGCAACATTTCAGACTTACACTATCAAGTTGTGCAGTGATTCTTGCAGTGATCTGACTCCACATTCCACTTTCCATCCAGCACAATCATTGCTGTGAACGTGTAATCCATATGATATGATAGCATAAGTAATACATGTTCATAGATGTCGTTACCGGTGATTGTCATTTAACATGTAAATTCATGAATGCTATTATTTTGGACGATGTTAATTTCCAAATACTACTGAGTGTAAGGCATTTCACGTGCGTGTAATTGCATAGCGTGCGTGCATGCATTCGTTCGTTCACATGCGTGCGTCCGTGTGTGCATTAGCGCCTTCGCCAAAATGCTTCTTCGCATAAATCCTGCAGCCAAAAAAAAACAGGAAAGGGAGACGGAGGAAGGGAAGGGAGGGGAGGAAGGGAGGGGGGGAGGAGAGATATTGGTTAGAGGGAAAAGGAGAAGACGAGGGAGATGAATAAAGAGAGGAAGAGAGATAGATAGATATAGATAGATAGATATATATATAGATATATAGATAGATAGATATATAGATAGAGAGAGATAGATAGATATATAGATAGAGAAGGTTAGAAAGCGGTGGTTGGGGACGGAGTGGAGACGTTGAGGGAGAGGTAAAAGTAATGCTGATAACGAACTTTCCCAATGCTGTTGTTTCCCTGACCTTCTGACTGCCTGATTTGAAGTTGCGTGTAAAACTCAACCTAATATATTTAGAAGAATTAAATAATGTCGTTGTTAAACCAGTACGCACATAAACGGCTGAACGGTGGTGCGTGTAATTGTGTTTTTGGGCGTGGAGTATCTACATCATATTAAACTATTTATCACTATATAATTACAGACCCACTAATCAAAAACATTGTCTACACGCACTTGCTACATCAAGCTGAAAATAATACGCTCTCCTCACATATCTAAGGATACAAATCACTCCCAGCTCGCATAGCTGCTGAACTAATGTGTTGAATAGGCGTGGCATACATTTGAGATCAGGTACATATATCATCAACCGACTGCCTCACTAGACGACCAGGCTTCGCGGTCGACTTAATGTGTGGGCCACTCGCTGCGAAGTAAGCTAGCGTCCACGTCTTTCAGAATTCTGCCTCCAACCAGCTGTCCTATTCACCGTTGCTGCCTTTACATTTGAGATCATTTACATATATCATCAACTGCCTGCGTCACTATACCTGCGTTCGCGGTCGACTTCATTTGTTAGACACTCGATGCGAAGTGAGCTAGTTACGTCATTCAGAGTTCAACCTACTGTCCCATTCGTCGTTGCTGTCGTCAGTTGGCGCGTCTGTTCCAAGCTCGTCGGCCGATGTAACCATGTTACATATATTAAGAAGAATTAAATCATGTCGTTGTTAAACCAGTACGCACATAAACGGCTGAACGGTGGTGCGTGTAATTGTGTTTTTGGGCGTGGAGTATCTACATCATATTAAACTATTTATCACTATATAATTACAGACCCACTAATCAAAAACATTGTCTACACGCACTTGCTACATCAAGCTGAAAATAATACGCTCTCCTCACATATCTAAGGATACAATTCACTCCCAGCTCGCATGGCACATAATACATTGTCACTATATGGACCGTTGGCTACATAACAGTATTGTGCAGCCAGTCGACGTAAGTCATTCACAATATGCCGTTTTGTTTTAGTTTTTTTTTCCTATTATGTGTTCGTGCTAGTTTGTACGTGTATTTCCATGCCAGCATTATACATCAATAAGTTATATACATGTAGTTATTTATTCTAACGTATCTCCTTATCGCTTCACCAAATATATTCTCAACACAACAGTAAGCAATATGATGTATCCATTCACTTCATAGTGATGACGTAATTCCCATTGTTGTATATATTTGACGCAATAATCGGCAAAGTACCATTTCTCTCGGTATCAGTGTCGGTTGCAATTATTACTGTTCACTTGGTTCACATTGCATGAATATCTCCAGGTGGGTCGTTCTTTGGTAAGTGAGTATCACGACCTAAAGTTCATGTTTCTTTACTTCAATGTTTGCATTACTACATATTTGTTTCTACGTGTGAGGCGACCTCGACTTCTAGTACTTTCCGATAGCGGGAAGTACAACATTTCTTTAGGAAGTCTGTTGTCATCTATTCGAGTCACCTTATCTATATCATATATACTTGTTCGGGGTGTTTGTTCATTTTAGTATGTCCTTTTTGGGTATGCGAATTCTTCATGTTATACATATGTATCGCCAGCAAGGCATGCCGTTTTCTAACACGCTTTCGTTATAGTGTCTATGTTTCAACTCCATAGAGCAGCGTGGAAACTACTATTGCACTATGCACCAAACATTCCACTATACTTGAGACATGGTGAATATCATTCACAAATGCTTATGCAGGTTGATGATGTCTTGTTTATGCGCTTCCCCTATCTTACATTAAAGTCGTCACTGCTGTACGAGTTTCGACCCGAAGACCGTAGCGGCGTAGCTGTTTCAACCGTCATATCCCTTGTAACATCAACGTTGACTGTATTGTTGTATTACAATTATTACACTGTGTATCCTGTTTTGTTGCGAAAACTACGGCATCTGCTGAAAAGAAACGTCGAATTGATACATCTGGCAAACGATTGTTCGATGACAACTGGCAGCATGTTTTTTCGCTATCGCGAATACGATCAAGACATGTGTATTATTTGCGTCGCTGAGGTGACGAGGTACAATATGACAAGACATTACGACTCGAAACAGTACAACCATTTTGAAAGTGCTTATCAGGGGAAAGGTGAGCGCCTGAAAGTGTTCAAGAAACGCTTTGATGCTTACGTGGGCGAGGCGAAGAGAGTGTCGCTTTTTGCACAAGGCGCTAGTCATCTCAACGAAGCTACCTACCGCATCTATCACTTCCTTGCTCAACACCAGGTATCGTTTGCTCATGCCTAAGTGTTCAAAAAAGGCTGTCCTGTCTGGTGGCGAAGTTGTGTTTGCGGGTTTTCCGAACAAAGAGACAATTGTCGAATATTAACAAACTGCCGCTTTCAGGCGACACGTGTACTTGTCGCTGTGAGGATCTGAGTGGCCGTCTGGCGATTGCATAAGCTTCTCGCTCCAGGTATAAGTCGGTTATAAAAAAATATGCAACATTTCCCTTCTAATTAACTTGTTCGTGTCGGTGCGCTGGGTTGCCTGCAGATCGCATGCATATCGCCGTTAACGAACAATTGGCAGTGGATTTTGAATATGGCTTTTAGGTAGTGTGATTTGTTCATTGTCCGGGTGTATTTCAGACAAACATAAAACGATGTAAATTAATACATTTACATATGCATTTGTTCCTTACTTAACATTGTTGGCCCGCACAGACCTAGCGCTGTTAACCTTTTACATGGTCTCTCTTGTGTCGAAAAACGTCTCCACAAAAGAGAGAAACACGATACAGTTTGTTGTTTCGTGGTTGTATGCGCGGTAACAAACTTAGCACAGCTTCGATATAATGTGTGTCCGTGTGTGCTAGATAAAGGCTCTGAAGACATCCAGGTGCTACCGAATGGACTGGCGTTCATCTCATCGGTAAGTTCTGGTGTCCGTTTGTGTTAGTTATTAATCATATGATGCTACTACTTGTGACGACGACGACTGCAATAAGCATCTTATGTGTTAATACAATCGTCGGCAACGTAGATAATGACGACGAAAATAATTGGGAAACGTATGAGGGCGTAGCAGAGAGACATAACGAAACAGTGTTATGTTTAACCTAAACTCCTATGTGTTGTTGGACAGGGCTTTCAATCACCGTGTCGGGGCGATATATTGCTGTTTGACTTCAAGAAGCCCAGACACGGGGCCCACGCGCTCGACATCGTAGGCGACCTCGACAGATCCACATTCTCTCCTCTCAGTCTCAGCATTTGGAGAGACTGCAACTCCAGTAAGACTTTATGCAACACAGGACATTTTCTTTGGAACTATGTTTGGCTGCGGCCATATGTCATAGTTAACATTCCGTCGTTTAGCAAGTAATATTTTTTTATCCGGTTTTGCCATAGTTATATATAACTACAATCGAGATAGCGTGTGTTTGTATGTTAACGTTTTCCTCCAAGACGGCTTGCACATCGGGCACCAAACTTTCAGGGATTAATCTACGGCCCCACGAATGAAGCGTAATGCCTTTATTTTGTTTCGAAATACTCCGTATATCTAGGGTTCTTATTGTTTTTTTGGTATATCAATATATGTTCGCTACGTAAGACTTCCAACAATCGCAGAAACCACGCACGCGCGCGGCGTATACGTCGGTACGTAAACCGTGTTAGAGTTCGTAGCGCCCCCTTTCCGGTTTATGTTAAATATAGTCGAAAACCATTGTAGCAATTGTACCTAACATCGATTAGGTTTCTTGGGGTGTATATCCCTTCAAGGGATGGGCATTTTTGCTAGTATCTTCTTCTTATTCCCTTTTGTTCCCTTGCTGGATGGGGTCCACGTCACTTGGAAACTTCTTCCATTTTTTATTGTTAGCTATATCTATCTCCCTCTGTCTTTTGCGATGGTCTTCCACTCTTGGCCGTTGGTACCACCCCTTTCAAGATCTCGTTAGACACTGTTTTTTTTATCGCAGCTTTGTTCTTCCTCTTCTACTTCTGTAACCCTCTTCTGCTTTCCATGATCCTTTGAAAGTCTATCTTCGCTCATTCTTTTTGTTAATACAATATAACTATTATCAAGCTTGAGTATGTTTGAATGTGGTTATGCTAACGTTTTCTTCCTACACGGCTTGAATCTCAGGCGAAAAACTGTCAGGGATTAATAAACGACCCCACGAATGAAACAAAACGCTTTTTTTTCTTAAATACCCTGTATATACCCCGTATATCAAGGATTCTGAGTGATTTTTATGGTAAATGATATGTTCGCTACGTAAAACGTTAACTTCCAACAATATTATTACAATGTGGTTTGACAACACTAGATACCAGGAGACTAAGAGGATACCAAATAGAAGTGTTTAAAATAGTGAAAGGTTATGAGGATGTTGATAGGAATATGTTCTTCAAACTTAAAGAAGGCAGTAGAACAAGAGGACACAAAGCAGCATTCGTTAAAGAGCAGTGTAGGTTGGACATGAGAAAATACTCTTTATCACAGAGGGTGATAACTGAATGGAACAAACTGCCAATTGATTGTGTTAATGCTAGTAGTGGGAATGTGTTTAAAATAGAATTGACAGATATCTGATAAGGGCGGGTTACACATAGATGAGAAAATTGTTGGCCTCTCGATAAGCCAATGGCTTCCTTGTCCACTTGCCATCTGGAACTTGTTGTTCGAGATGGCAATCTTGTTAAATCTTTTTAAATAGTAGAAACCACGCACGCGCGCGCGCGGCAAATGCTTTGGAAGTAAACAGTTTGAGAGTACGTAGCACCATCTCATGAAGCGGTTGTTTCTGGCAATACGTTTGACGTTCCCTTAAACACTCTCAAACGTATTGATGGCATATTGGCCTGAGGCATTTGGTAACCATTGCTATCATGACTGTCACGTATGAACTACCAAGTTATCCCTGGGGACGGTCACTTTTGTTAGTAATAATAATAACAACTTTTATTTGTATAGCGTCAAATACCCTGATATAAAACCTATAAAGATGATTAATTAGTTATTTAGTAATGGGTTATAATTTATTTTCCATCATGGAATACGTACTAATTAAACAAGTGAAGTCGCTCAGAATGTTCTCAGTCACCATGCAACAGTCGAACTCACTGTTTTTTTATCAATGATTATCACGCATTATATTACTTGTTTTTCAGACTTGATCTACATATTTGTTGCCAACGCTCGTGTGGGCAGAACAGCTACGGTGGAGAAGTTTCGCTACGACGAGAAGAGTTGTATCACTTGAGAACATACTGTGACCCGACAATCACGCAGTCAGTGTTTCTAAAAATCCATGTCATTAGTCAATATTAGCAAACGCCTTGTAATCTATATCCAGAATGATTTAATATTTCGTGCTAGCAAAGGATTGTAATCGATTTTATATTAATGTCGTAAATTCATATTTGAAAATGTTCTGAGTCATTTCTGTATTGATAACTGCAATGTCGATTTCACTCGGAATCTTTCTATTGTGGCCTTCAAAACATGTAGATATTGTATATATGTTTATTCTTCGAAAGTTTAAAACAAAATTAAATGGACATTTCAACGTCATTGGTATTTTCATGTGCACCAACAGCCCCAATGGCATCTTGGCGACGGGAGAAGACAGTTTCTACTTCACCAACTACTACAAGTTCGATTTTAAAGTGGAGTTCATTCGTCGTCTCAGTCTTGGAAATGTCGGCTTCTACGATGGCAACAGGGGGCATATTGTCCTAGCAGGACGTAACATCCCGATTAGTATAAACACATCCCCGGATGGCAAGTAGGTGTCCACAGTATTGTTGTTTGTCCGGAGTTGCCCATGTTTAGAACGAAAAAAAGTTATTGTTTGAGTTTACTCCATTATGTTCTGACATTACAAGATGCCGGTAATTTCTCAAGTTGACTGAAAGCTGACATGTTAAACAGCGCGATCGATAAAGGCATGCGCAGTTCTACGAAAATCTGATAACATAGACTACTCGTGACGAACTAAGTGATGCCGGTGTACACAAAACCAACGCATGGCCATAACCTACTGACAAGGATATGAATAGGTGTATACAAATATGTTTTTATTTGGCGATCGAATTTTGCTAAACACTCTTGACGTCATGTTATCGAAAGGCGTGGCCCATGAAATTAAGATGCTGTGTGCTCAACAACGTTTTTCTAGTAAACTACTGCCGTGATATTCTGAATTTAGTTGCAAATGGTTATGCTTAGTAAATATTATAAGTGCATATGCCAAAAAACATAGCTTTTGCTTCCCTTGAATTAACTTTTTCGAGTGACATTCGTTACATTAACGAAATGTCTCTAGAAATGCCACACCTTCCAACTCTCCAAATGTTTGTGGGCGGCGCCCTCCTCAATCTTCCGCCTCCCACTTTCACGGGCAAATATATCGCTCTCCTAATAATGCCAACTTGTACATCAAATCAAAATTAATATAATCTGAAATATAATCAGTGATTTTTCCAGAGGGTAATACAATAAGGATTTTGCTAAACTTTAAATGCATCAGGCAACTTTTCCAAGAAGCGATCAGGTTTGATATAATTTTTAAGGATCTGAGCGAATACCCGAACCCTTTATCCATCCGCAGCTGTCATGTTATTATAATGCCATACATTGTTAGTTGCATTCACTGCTGGTGTGTCGTGTTGCTTGTCGCAGACGCGACAGTGTCAGTGACGGTAGAATTGACGCAACTAAACATATTGAAGAATATCTCTTTTTTCTTAAATGTTTACTGAGAAGTGACGTATTAACTTTGGTGCCACGTGTTACAGGTATGTATACATGTCGGAGTTAGGAGGGAAACGTTTGAGTGTTTACATCAAGGAATCGGACAACACTTTGACATTGACGCAGGTAAGGCGTGTGATAATGTATTTGTGCCATAAACGCGACGGTTGACCGTGACACTTACGGTTACTTTTAATCCGTGACACTTTTAGAGCTAATCACAATCTTTGTTTCAATACCTTGCCTGTCAATTATTCTCAAAAGTGTCACGGTAGTCATCAATCAATCTCAAGCGTCTCACATTATGTTGCCACATGTATTATACGGATTAATTTATACAACAACCACTCACTTTGTGATGTAACATTACTTATCCTAAGGGACTGTTTAAAAATATTGAATTTTTCTCAACAATATGGGTTAAACAACTACATTACCTAACATATCTTCTTCAGTTAGAATGATCCATCATATTGTAATGCTCCTTCTTCAGTTAGAATGATCCATCATATTGTAGTGCTCCTTCTTCAGTTAGAATGATTCATCATATTGTAGTGCTCCTTCTTCAGTTAGAATGATCCATCATATTGTAGTGCTCCTTCGTCAGTTAGAATGATCCATCATATTGTAGTGCTACTTCTTCAGTTAGAATGATTCATCATATTGTAGTGCTCCTTCTTCAGTTAGAATGAGCCGTCATATTGTAGTGCTCCTTCGTCAGTTAGAATGATTCATCATATTGTAGTGCTCCTTCGTCAGTTAGAATGATCCGTCATATTGTAGTGCTCCTTCTCCAGGTCTCCATGTGTCTCTGGCCATCTGTTTGGCTTCAGTTCATGTTCCCAGTTCTTGTCTTTCCCGTGCTACAGTTTTTCGTCAGTTTCGTGACCAATTCTGCTCCGTCTTATTGTCTTGCCTTCATTTAACACTGCACATTCACTGTCCGAGTTTAAGATCTTAATCATTTAGTTTATATAATTTCAGATTTCGTAGCTCTCCATGATTTTCCAAAAAGCTCCTTCGGTGCGCGGAGTAAAACGCCTTTTCGAAGCCCACGAAAGTGGTGTATAAAGTTGTCTGCCGCTCCAATACCTGCTGTGTTATATTTTGCAGAATGATTATATTTAAATTGTATATCTTCTTTCTGAAGCCTGCTGGTTATTATCTCAACTTATCGTCAAATCAATATCTTATTATGTTCATAATCACTCTTCCGAACAATTTACTGGAAACTCCCATGTCCTAGATACTTCGTTTCGATCCCAAAATGTTCCGAATAACCTTACAAGCGTTCTCTGTTGTAGCATAACAATGTGAGATATGATAATATATGATCTTTGGATGACAGTTAATTTGTGGTTTCCACTTCTGAATATGACAGTGACAATTCGCCTTTCATAATATCCATATGTGCTAAGTAACATTGCACAACAAACGGGAGATCTACCGCTTTTAATTGTGTGAGGGCGAAAGATGAAAGCTTCGCGCCGCGGTCGAGATGGGGAGTGTGTAAAGGGGTTTCCCTCTTGGTGGAGTAATGCTTTAGATGAAAATAAATATAGGTATAAGTTTATGTAAATATGGAAGACATAGGCAGCTATGTAATGTATATACGTATGCATACGTAGGCAGCTCTGTAATATTTGCCGCCGCTTAGATATCGAGAATGTATAGTTGTTGACGTTTCCGTTTTCAACACTTTCCTTAACAACGATTGGTATCACATTGGACGTTGATTAGTAAGCTAGTTATTGATTTAATTACATAGTTTTTCAGTAAATCAGTAGGTCAAATGGTTGGTGTGTTTCAGGTGGTTCCGCTGGGAATGTTTGCCGGGAACATCAATGTTGACCTGGTTTCTGGACACTTGTGGGTGGCGGGGCATCCGTATGCTCAGTCGCTATTGAACCACATGCAGTCGCCTCACACCGTCAGAACGCCTTCACAGGTACATTGGAATCGGCGCAATATCAGTACAGGCAATTTGATTCAATGAAGCAGATTATTCACTCAATCGGCGCATTTTAGGACATTTGAAACATGGACTGATTCAGTCCCAGCCAATATATTTTCGGCTGTTGTATTTAAATAATGCACCAGAATGATTTTATTAAGGACGATATCAACTGTTTCATTACCGCTGCCTTCCGTCTCCATGTATAACACCTCCGGCATTTCATATCAATGTAATTGAATCTCGTGTGTGCATGTGTGTGATATACACTTGTACGTACAGGTGCTTGCGTGATTGCGTGCGTGTGTGCGTGCAGGCCCGTTTGAGTATAAGTATTTGTGTGTTTGATGTCCGTAAATATTCTACATTCTGTATAGTATGTATGTGTCATACACGAGACGATGACAAAGTCTGCAACAATCCTGACCTACGTGAATTCCCTTCGTCAGTTATTCGTCGTCTTTCTGCTGTCACATTCGCTACGGTTTTTTTCGTTTATACCACCAGTGTCTCCATTATTGTTTTCTCAATTTCTACAATATACTGAAACCTTTAAATACGTGATTGCAAATTCACGTCATGTTGCCCGGCGCAGGTGCTGCGACTGACGTTGTCCGAAGACTCCAAAGTGACAGATATTGTGGAGGTGTACTACAACGACGGAAAACAATTCTCTTCGGCAAGCATCGCTGTCCGCTACCGCCGATATATGCTCCTTGGTAGCGTCTTCACAAAACTGCTTCTTTGTGAAGTACATCACGCATAAATGTTGCAGCTGGCATCATAAGTTCTGCCGCGCGCAAGTAATGTACGCACACGCATGCACGCACCCACGCAAGCACGCCTACACACACACATACACACACACACATACTCACACACACACACAGAAACATACGTATATACACACTCACACTCTCTGACACACATATGCACGCACGAACGCACGTGTTAGATGTTGCTTATGTTGATGTACTAGCATCATGTTGTCACAAGTAGGACGACCTCGAATAAAGATTGATTGGTCTACCTTTGCAAAGAGTTATATTTCGTACTATAGTGTTTCTACATATTCATGCCACTTTGCGAAATCTTATAGAACCATCCTCCATGAATTGAAGATAAGACTACTACAGCTGTGTGTTACGTTGTAAATGTTCACGATTCATACATGTTTACCTACCAAGCAATGCCTAAAGGTACGGAATAAATAAATATGAACATGATATATATATATATATATATATATATATATATGTGTGTGTGTGTGTGTGTGTGTGTGTGTGTGTGTGTGTGTGTGTGTGTGTGTGTGTGTGTGTGTGTGTGTGTGTGTGTGTGTGTGTGTGTGTGTGTGTGTGTGTGTGTGTGTGTGTGTGTGTAGTAACTGTGATGCATTCATAGATATTTATATTTTCCAAAGCAGGTTTATTGCTGAAATGTTGTGTTGATGAGCACACATAAAAGCCGGAAAGTTGTTAAAGTGGGATAGACAATTAAACATATATGCGTTTATTATGAAGTAATGTATAATGCTGACGCTTCGTTATATTTTGAAACTAGCACGGACATCAGTAGCACAATCAACCAGCAAACAACGCACTACAGAGCATTCCGTAGGACTTAAACTCGTCATTCATATACCGATCCTTAGTCGCCAATAATTTGTCTGCCGACAACTATTTGGCAACTAACTATCGGCCTATCGGTTTTACACATGCCTATTCAAAAACAATTTTGCCAAATGTTGGTGGAGAACACACACATAACGACTACATTTGAGTTGTCAACTCAAAAAAGTAGTAGCCAACATGTTGGCAACTGAAGAATTGATATAACTATGGACTGAAGCGCCAGCTGAAGACAGCAACGCAAAGACGGAATGGACAACACATCGTAGAGAACTATGAATGGTGTGCCAACTACCTCACTTCGCGTCGTTTGAGTCTTACAAATGAAAGCGACCGCGAAACCAGGTAGTATAGTGAAGCAGGCGGTTGAAGGAGTATATAAATTATATCAATTGTATGTCAGGAATATTCGACGCACTAGTTCAGCAGTTATACGTGGAGGAGGGTGTTGGATTCGTAGATTTGTTTTTTATGTCTGTGTTCTGTTGTAGTTAGTGTTGAACCGTTTCCTGATCTTTCATTCGTAGAATTTTAAAAAGCACAAGTCCAACAACCATAACAACATCAAATTACTTTATTTATTAATAGCATACATTAAAAAAACTTGTTTACGACATTCACATAAATAGTTTTTAATGATAAATCACCATATCTCAACGCCACCTTTTGAGAATGGTGGCTCACGCCCACGCACGCCCGCATGTACTCACCCACGCACGCATGCACGCACATAGGTAATAGTATATGAAAGTTTTATAAACCTGAAGGTTTGGATGAATATTGGATTGATTCCAATTACTGTGGTCAACGTGCTTGTCATTGGCACTCTCCGGTCACGTGAGAGTTGAGTTGGATCTTCCCGGCATGCTTAGTGACATTTCCGGTCGATTTAGAGTCAACATGGGGACATGGCGTGGTCAATGAGGCGATCAAGGGTCATTTGTCGTACGTCGGGTCATCGAGGGTCATTTGTAGATCGTGCAATATTACTACATTTTACCATCATCTTAAGCCAATCAATTTGGCGAAAATCGATAACGACTAAATCGGTATCAAAATGTAAATGGGTTCATCGACACATCGCTACATTGAAGCAATAAATACGCGACGCAACGTTATCCGCCCACGTTAGATAGATGACTCTGAAGTCTCTTCGCGTTGTGAGTCCACTCCGAACAATATTTGTTCAGGAACGCCCGGAATGCAGTGTGTAGCAGCGGTAGTCCGTAGGAACAGAAGTATTCACCGCCCATGAACAGAGCGATCCAGTGTTGACCTTAGTAGTTGTGAAAGTTACTCTCGAAAGCGATCTGGTAAACATCAATTGTCGTCTACAGCCCATCTTTGGGTATCACGTTAGTGACGACGATCCTAGTTTGCACGTTCCTCGCTACGATTCGCGCGATCTATTCGGTGTCCATCAGTAATTGTAAATGACGTTCCTGTTCTTGTCGGTTTCGAGCACCGCTTCGAATTCTATGTACACGACGACGGTCACGGTCTGAGCGAGCGAACGCGGTGATATGAATCTCGATGTGCAGGTTCCCTTTTGTACCAGATGGTAGCACAACATGTCGTACGCGCCCAGGGTGAGGCGAAACCGAAGATGTACCCATCGCTGAAGCCGGAGTGTGTCAGACCGTTTCCTTCGTCCAGTGAAGTATTACCGGTCGAGAGGAACAGACTGACATAACTGTTGATGTACCGCCAATCGGGGAAATTCGATTGAAGGGGATTGGCAGGCACCTGTCTTCCGTTCAAGCACACGGCGAGTAAGTTATTTTTTTAGCACATGGCTCACTAAAAGCGTCGTTGTCAGTGCAGCACAGCACCACACGTTTCGGCAGGGTGCCGAATAAGTAACAGACGCGTGTGCAACATTGCCCCTTGCGTAATGGATTACACTTTGCAGTGGACGGAAATCCAATGATATGTGTATCTTATTACAAGTTCAGACATCTCGCGAATTACCCCTCGAACGCTACGTCCGGTATTTTTATAATTTCGGTAGTTAGACCTACTGCGTGGCGTCGTCCGGAAATATGTTCGTACGCAAGCGTTGGTCTTCCGGCGTGTCTTGTTTCAGATCGATTAACATATAGACGATCGACACCACCGTCCCCTCTGTGAAGGCTTTTTGAATGAACTTCCCGCAACCTGGATGCACCTGTCGAGCCATATGAGTAACCTGAGACGTGTCTCGCGGACTCTTGAACATCAACATTTACTGCACGGTCAGACAAATGGTGCGACTCTTTTTTTCGGGAGCAAGTTCGGCACAAAGTGAAGGACGGACGTGTTGGTGGGATGATTTTTTAGTGAACAAGGTCGTGACCCGAGTGTCCGTTTCCGCCAGCAGGTCGTCTATAACGACTACGTTTCTCGTTCCTGGATCGAACAACGAAGCGCTCGGAAAACCGTCTTCGAACCGGAAGTTGGGTGCATTCAGTAACCCGTAATACCACGTTATTGTTTCGGGTGCCGCTTAGATCATCTCGCCCGCGTGACGTGACAGGCGCTTCAAGAAAGTGGACTTACGGCATCCCGTCGGTCCGTGAGGGAAGCTTACATGGCCTCCGTGGCAACGCTTGATAGCGACCATCGACTCGCTCTTTTTGTTCACACGGTCATCGGCGCTGTGCTGAGCCCGTCCTCGAGAATATCGCGCTGACGAATGATTGAAGCGGAACCCTCGATTCGTCCTGGTACCGAAATTCTGCTTAGTCAACGCGTCGTTTCAAAGATCGGAGATCGTACGAGGTTGTGCATAATTAACTTGTTTACTTTAGTCATCTAGCAATTAAAATTTTGGTGAGTAAGAGTCTTGCTAGTGGCGCCGAATAGCGACGATAGCTAATATAGAGATCGAAAATGTATTAACTGATTAACATCATATTAACTGATTAACATCTCAACGAAATGTCATCATGTTTGGTATTGTTGGAAAACTATTTGTCTTCTGATATTGTTTATCATTGTTTTAGAACGTAATTATGGTGAAGAAAGAATAATGTTATATAGAGTCGAGGTTGTTGTTTTGTGTTGCATAGGACCAGGTAGCCATATTTGCATTCACACTTCGAATAATAGTGGGCGCTAAAGTAACGTTTAAAGTGGTTTTCTGTTAAAAATCTGGTAGAATATGCATTTCTGATGTATAACATCGTAATATATGCATTGCAGAGATCCCTATGATATAAATTATGCGATTTGAGTGGTGTTTTATTACAATCATTGCATAAGTATTCACAAGTTAACTTGTAATTTGTATAGGCAAATCAAGCCTTTCTGTGGTCGACTGACTCTTGTATGCACCGCCATTAATGCTTACACAGTCATGAGACGACGGCTGCGATTGGCGATAGTGGAAGTATAAAATAGGGTCGGGGTTTAAAACAGCAGAAGAACTCCAGCCATGTGAGAGTCAGGTTGCACATAGCAACTTCCGCCGCCGTCCTCCCTCGCTAGCCGCTACCAATTTGTCGTTGACAGCCGCACTGCCATCTGCCACGCAAGACAGCAATCACCGAATACGTTGAACGCAAGTCAGCACGATGAACACGCGTAACACAAGACTGCACTCGCCGAGCACGCCGTACGTAAGACAACACTCACCGAGCACGTCGTACGCAAGATAACACTCGCCGAAAACGTCGAACGCAAGACAACACTCACCGAAAACGTTGAACGCAAGTCAGCACGATAAACATGCGTAGTGGTATCCAGCTGTGCATGGTATCCAGCTGTGCCATCCGGGCTCTTATCAATTATCCATAATTCAACACCCATATTTTTTTCTGAACTATTAAAGTAGAGCGAGGTGATGCAAAGATAACCCAACTAAAGTAAAGTAAGTTTAATAATATATTGTTTATTGCAAAGGTTAAGCTCTTTGTAAAGAGTCATTATAACGAGGCGGAATAAGTTAATTATTCTTCTTTATGAATGACGCCTGCAAGACTTACATAATACAATCGTAGTTTTGCTCTTTCCAGTTGTCCACTAAATGTATACATATATATGCGGATGATGCATGTTTAGATGGTCCGATATTCGGCCACCATACGGTCCCTTGTCGGCCGGTCTTTTTGCCCACACTTGTAGGTGGTTCCTTGCCAGCCACAGGTGGTCCTTAGACGGCAAAAAATGCGGTCCCAAGTCGGCCTAGGTTGCGCACAGCACAGGTGTTAATGCACAATTAAGTAGTTAATTGTCAACCACAGGACTGTCCTTACACGGTCGAATTTACAATCCCTCGACCGAAAGTATCGAAGTGTTACGTGCAAGGTAGGCGAGTATTTATATTGTCTTGAGGTGTAATGTTTTTATATATGTATTATATCAAGACGCAGGTTGTGACCCTTTGTTATTAGTCTATTTTGATAGCTATATTTTGTCTACACATGGTTCGGCTAGTATTCTGGTAGAACCAGTCATATACCTAGATTGTGTATTTAGATTTCCGATATGGATTTCCAAACTATTAGGTTGATCAGCGAAAAGCTGACATCGGAAGATAAATAATTGTTATACTTTGTTAGAAAGGAGCAGAGCAGCCGAGAAAAAAAGAGTGAAGGACGGACAAGAGGCAATTAAAGAAGAAATGAAGATGCAACATGAGAGAGAAGAAAGGAAGATGCAACTTGAGAAAGAATAGACAGACATGAATATGCAGCTTCAGAGAGAAGAGGCAGGAATGAAGTTTCGACTATAGATGTTGCAACATGAGAGAGAGAGAGAGAGAGAGAGAGAGAGAGAGAGAGATGGCAACGCTGCAAATGGATCAATTCGACCCGTAATTCGGATACCACCATCGGGAATAAACCAGGTATTAAACTTCTCAAGTTACCTGAATTTTGTGACGCTGAATATAAAATAGGTGCTTATCGTTTGCGATTCGAACGTTACGCTGAAAATGCTGGGTGGAATCGAGATAATTATGTACTTGGTTTGAGTTGTTTGTTAATAGACCGAGCACTTGAACTGTATCGTCGGTTACCTAGAAATGAGATGAATGATTACGATAAACTGAAGCAGGCTTTGTTGGTTAAGTTTTCCCTGACCAAGGACGATTTCAGAAAAAAACCATTTATAACAGAAAGTAAGGTCCTGGCGAGACAGCTTCGCAATAGTTAGCTCGATTGGATAATTTCGTTGATCAATGGATAACGTTATCTGATATCAACCATTCCTATGATAAGTTCAAAGAGCTTATCATGCGAGATCAATTTCTTCATTCTTGTCCCCGAGATTAAGCACTTTTTTTATCCGAGAGCGAACTACCAAAGATATTAGTTCACTTAAGGAACTTGCAGAGGTATTCACTACTTCACGTTTTACCGTTGGGCTTGTGTATCAGATTAAGACGACTTCAGTCCATGGACAGGCCATTCCCTTCTTTCTTACGTTCTTTGCCTGAACCAAGAAGGTGCTATTGGTGTGACAATGTTGGACACATAGCTAGAAATTGGCCCACGGGTAAACCACGACCTTCTTTGAATCAAATGCCATGGATTCCTAAGAACATTGCGGGGAATGCCTGTATAGCTGAATATAATCCCACTCTTCTCTGGAGAGGTACATGTATCATGTGTCACTAATCCTATTTGTGATGTGATTATCGGAAATATTCCAGGAATACACCCTGAAGTGTGGGGAAAGGTTAAGACAGACAGAGATGAGTATAATCTTTGTACATATGTGACAAATGAAGACCTGATTTCTACCAAAGATAAGGAAGTATCTTGCGCAGTTGTAACCAGAGCTGAAACATTGAGAAAAGAGCGAAAGTTTAGTCCGCTTAAAGTTTCCGATGCGGGTAACGATAGCGTGTGTGTGTGTGTGTGTGTGTGTGTGTGTGTGTGTGTGTGTGTGTGTGTGTGTGTGTGTGTGTGTGTGTGTGTGTGTGTGTGTGTGTGTGTGTGTGTGTGTGTGTGTGTGTGTGTGTGTGTGTGTGTGTGTGTGTGTGTGTGTGTGTGTGTGTGTGTGTGTGTGTGTGTGTGTGTGTGTGTGTGTGTGTGTGTGTGTGTTAGACGTGGATTACTATTTTGTTTTGTTTTACAAGTTAATTCGTAAAATCCCGGGGTTATGTCACAGAGACCGTGTTAGGCTGTGCATAATTAGTTTACCTTTGTCAAATAGCGATTGTAATGTTGGTGAGTAAAGTCGTGCTAGTGGTGCCGAATAATGACCGATGGTTAAATCCAGCGATCGAACATTTATTTGTTTCAAGGAAATGTTAGTATGTTTGGTATCGTTGGAAAACAATCAGTCTACTGATATTGTTTTTCATTGTTTAATAAGAAAGAATAATTTTAGATTCAGTCGAGGTTGTTGTGTTGTGATGGTGACAACACAGGAACAGGTACATTCACACCTTCAGAAATATTGGGAGCTAAAGGAATATTTAAAGTGTTTGTTTGTTATAAATATGTTAAATATTTCTGTTGTATAGCATCGTAACGTGTGTATTGTAGATATTCGAATTATATAATGTTTTTTATACGATATCATGTGATTTGAATGGTTGTTACTGGGGTGTTTAGTTACAAACATCGCATAGCTATTCACATGTTAACTTCTAATTTGTATAGGTTACCAAGGATTTCAGTGGTATACGGGCCCTTGTATTCACCAGCATGATTGTCTTGAGACGACGGCGGCAATTGGTGGTATTGGAATTATAATATAGTTACGGGCGTTGAAACAAGAGAGGAACTCCAGCCATGTGAGAGTCAGGTTGCACACAACATCTAAGAACGTACACGGTTCTTCTCGGAATAACCCTTCTCGCCTAACAGTTAGCGGACGTTAGAGGATGCGACGCACCGGCGGCAAAGAGTCGCTGAACCATAGACGCTAACTTCCGCCGCGATCCACCCTCGCTAGCCGCTACCACCTTGCCAGTGACACCCACACTGCCAGCTGCCACGCAAGACAGCACTCGCCGAGCACGTCGTACGCAAGACAGCATTCGCCGAGCACGCCGAACGCAAGACAGCATTCGCCAAGCACGTCGTACGCAAGACAGCACTCGCCGAGCACGTCGTACCCAAGACAGCATTCGCCGAGCTCGCCGTACCCAAGACAGCATTCGCCGAGCTCGCCGTACGCAAGACAGCATTCGCCGAGCTCGCCGTACGCAAGACAGCACTCGCCGAGCACGCCGTACGCAAGACAGCACTCGTCGAGCTCGCCGTACGCAAGATAGCACTCGCCGAGCGCGTCATACGCAAGACAGCACTCTCCGAGCACGTCGTACACAAGACCGTACTCGCCGATCGCGCCATACGCAAGACAGCACTCTCCGAGCATGTCGTACACAAGACAGCACTCGCCGAACGCACCATACGCAAGACAGCACTCGCCGAGCACGTCGTATACAAGACAGCACTCGCCGAGCGCGCCATAATCAAGACAGTACTCGCCGAGCACGTCGTACACAAGACAGCACTCGACGTACTGGGGGTCATCGAAGCTCCATAATAAAACAATGGTATTTTGGGTCGTTTTGGTTGTGATTATGTTAGACCATCTGAAATAGCATAATATTGTTTAACGTCAGCGTTATAAACAAACGAAAAAGTCCATTCAATCATTAATTAAGAGTCCCTCTACTCATTTGGATTATATAAATTATGATACCCATGCTATTGTTAACCGTTCTTTGCATTTATTTTGCAAACAACTGCTGTCCTGTCCAGCGTAGATGGAGCAACCTCATTAACATGTCCTCTCTCCCAATAAAGCATCCCCACCTACGAGCCCCCATCTACGAATCCAATTCTCTACTCAACGAATAGCTGTGGAAATAGTGCGTTAAATAGGCGCGACATACGTTTGAGATCATTTAAAATACCATCAACCGACTGCGTCACTGTACGACCTGGTTTCGCGGTTGCTTTCATTTTAAGACTCAAACGACGCGAAGTGACCTAGCTAGCACGCCATATATAGCTGTCTCCGATTTGTTGTCCAGTCCGTCTTTGCTTTGATGTCGTCCGCTGGCGTTTCTGTTCCAAGCTCGTCGGTGGATGCAACCATGTTGCACCAGGTTGTCGCTGTCTGTACGGTTGCTACATCAAGTCGGTCATACCCATATCGATTCTTCAGTTGCCAACATGTTGGCTACTACTTTTTCAGTTGGCAACTCAAATGTAGTCGTTATGTGTATATTCTCCACCAACAGTTGACAACAGTTTTTGTGGACACTTGGCGTGTGATAAATCGATCGGCCGATGGTTAGTTGCCAAACAGTCGACATCAGTATGCATTACTACGTTATAAACTCTTAGATTTTAATTAAATATCATACTTGAACAATTGACCAGATTTAATGTGTGCACAGCAACACACAATTTCAGAATAAATCTACTTTAGAAGATTGAAATATGTTTGGATGGTTCAAAGATATTACAATGATGGGGTATACATATGTAGCATTTTCATGTTTATGCATTCGTTACGTCCTTGCCTTTAGGCATTGTTGCGTAAGTAAACGAGTATCAATCGTGAAAATTATCAACGTAAGACACAACTGTAATAATTATATCTGCAAGTTATGGAGGGTGAATTTATACTATTTCGCAGAGGTGCAGGTCACTCGAAGTTATAGTGCTTCCTTCCTAAATATCTACATGGCACAGGATATTTAGACACATTATTGCACGAAATGACACTCTTTGTAAAGGTAGACCAATCAATCTTTATTCGTGGTCGGCCTACATGGGACAAACTATTGCTTGTTCACAAAATAAGCAATATCTACCACGTGCGATAGTGCGTGCCTGTGTGTGTGTGTGTGTTTGTGTGCATGTGTGTATATGTGTTTGTGTGTATATGTGTGTGTGTGGGTATGTGTGAGAACGTGTTCGTGCGTGTGAGCGTGTGAGCGAGTGTGTGTATGTATTTGTGTATGTGTTTGTGTGTGTGTGTATGCGTGTGTGTGCGTGTGTACGCGTGTGTGTGTGTGTGTGTGTGTGTGTGTGTGTGTGTGTGATGTGAGAGAGAAAGAGAGATGTGTGTGTGTGTGTGTGTGTGTGTGTGTGTGTGTGTGTGTGTGTGTGTGTGTGTGTGTGTGTGTGTGTGTGTGTGGACGGGCGTGTACGCAGTGTACTTGCGCAAGGAAGAATGGAGCTTATGATTACGTGTTAGCAAGTGTATGTGTGTGTATTTGTGTATGTGTGTGTGTGTGTGTGTGTGTGTGTGTGTGTGTGTGTGTGTGTGTCTGTGTGTGTGTGTGTGTGTGTGTTTGTGTGTG
Source organism: Lamellibrachia satsuma (assembly GCA_033239005.1). Lineage (NCBI taxonomy): Eukaryota > Metazoa > Annelida > Polychaeta > Sabellida > Siboglinidae > Lamellibrachia > Lamellibrachia satsuma. Next base: position 3,194,164 of record BSQZ01000066.1, read on the forward strand.
TGTGTGCGTACGGGCGTGAGTACTTGCGCTTGGCAGAATGGAGTTTATGATTTCAACTTCGGCATTTATGCCTGATGTACTTCACAAAGAAGCATTTTTGTGAAGACGCTGCCAATGAGCAAATGTCTACGATAGCGGACAGCGACGCTTGACAAAGAGAGTTGTCGTCCGTCGTCCCAGTACACCTCCGCAATGTCTGTCACCGTGGAGTCTTCGGACAACGTCAGCCGCAGCACCTGCGTCGAGGAACATGATGTGAAATTGTAATCAGATAATTGTCAGTTCAGAATATTGTGGACATACAAAGAAAAATAATGGAGACACTGGTGGTACGAACGAAAAACACACGATAGCGAAGGTGACAGTGGAAAGACGACGAATATATAACGACGGGACGTCACAGATGTTAGGAATGTAGCAAACTTTGTTATCATCTCATGTATGATGCAGGTATACGTACAGAGGATCCACTATTTCCGAATGCAAACACACACATACGAACTTGTTCTCAAATAATGATGCACACACACACACACGCAAACACGCATGCACGTGTACGAACAAGTGCGTATCATACACGTGCACGCAGGTTATTCAGTTACATTGATATGAAATGCCGGAGTTATTATACATGGACAGGGAAGGCAGAGGTATTGAAAAGTGGATATTGCCCTCAATAAAATCATTATGTTTAATTATTAAAAAATGTATTGGCAGGCACTGAATCACTCCCTGTTGCAACTGTACTAATAAGCGCCGATTAAGTGAGTCATCTGTTTTATATTATAAAATTATCCTACTGATTCTACTGCGTCGAGTCTACTGTACCTGTGAAGGCGTTATGGCGGTGTGAGGCGGCTCTGCGTGTTTCAACAGCGACTTTCCGTCCGGGTTCCCCGCCACCCACAAGTGTCCAGAAACCAGGTCAACATTGATGTTTGCGGCGAGTGTTCCCAGCGGAACCACCTGAATCACACCAACTATCTGATTGAATGACTGAATAGCTAAATAACTAAATCAATAACTGGCTAACCAATTAACGTCCAATGTGATACCGATCGTCGTTAGAAAGTAAAATGTTGAAACCGGAAACGTCAACAACTATACATTATCGGTGTATAGACAGCGATAACTATTACAGAGTTGCAAAGACTACCGCTATGTCTTCCATATTTACAAAATCTTACCATTTATGGCTTTACTACATCCAAAGCATTATTCCACCAGGAGGGAAACCCCTTCGCGATCGCGGCGGGAAGCCTTCATCTATCACTTTCACACCATAAAAAGCGGTTGATCTCCCGTTTATTTTGCATTATTACTTAGCAACTCTGGATGTTATGAAGGACATCATATATGTCACTGTCATACCGAGAAGTGGAACCAACAAAGTAATTGTCAACCATAGATCAAGCATTAATATGTACGACATTGTAGACTACAACAGAGAAAGCCTATAGTTAGGTTATTCGTAACTTTTTGGGGAATAAACGAAGTGTCAAAGACATGGAAGTTCCCAGCAAAGTGTTTTTGAAGAGTGATTATATACAAAGTAATATATTGATTTGAGGGTACGTTGAGCTAACTATTGAAACATATTTGTTTTGCGAAATGTAACAGAGCAGGTATTTGAGCGGCAGACAACTTTAAGGCCTTTAACTCCGCGCACCAAGGAGCCTTTGAAAAATAATGGAGTGCTGAGAATATCACACAAGATAATCTAATGAGTAAGATCTTAAACGCGGACTGCGAATGTGCAGTGTTAAATGAAGTCAAAACAAGAAGATGGAGCAGGTTTAGCCACGAACAAAACAAACTGGCGAAAAAAAGAAAAAAATTGGGGTAGGAAATATGGAATGAAGCCAAGCAGGTGGCCAAAGATAGAACAAACTCGAAAAGGATCCGAAGAGGATAGGTAAGGTAAGGTAATGTTGTTTAAACCACAATGCAGTAAAACAAATCAATAGTTTTAAACGGTCACATAAGATAGGTAATTTTAAATCAAAATGGGAGTGGTTGTTGTATAAACTATCCAGTTTAATACATGTAGAAACAAATAATGACACGTTTAGGAAAGATTGATGACAACCGTTACACTTTTGATAATAATTGACAGGTATTGAAGAAAAGATCGTAATTGGCTCTAAGCGTATCACGGTTAAAAGTAGCCGTAATTGGCACTGTCAACCGTCGTGTTTATGACAAACATACCTTATCACCCGCCTTACCTGCTTCAATGTTAAAGTGTTGTCCGATTCCCTGATGTAAACACTCAAACGTTTCCCTCCTAACTCCGATATGTACACGTACCTGTAACACGTGGCACCAAACTTAATACGCCATTTCTCAGTAAACATTTCAGTAAAAAGATTATACCTTCACTGGAGGTCAGCGACTAACAACACGAAATACCAGCAAATTGATGCAACTAACAATCTCTGGTATTACCTTAATATGACAGTTGCGGATGTATGAATGGGTTATGGTGTTGACTCAGATCCTTCAAAAATGACCTCAGACCTCATCGTTTCTCTCAAACGTTGCCGAAAACGTATTACTTCATTCATCAGAAATTACATATCCACGGGAATTATATTGATTTTGTGATGACACACACAACGATGTGTTGTACAATTCGGCAGTATTGGGAGAGCGAGAGCTTTACCCGTAATGGTGGGAAGCGGAAGATTGCGGCGGGCGCAGCTCATAAGAATGGGGAGAATTGGCAGGCTTGGCATTTCTAGGGACATTTCGATAATGTAATGATTGTCATTCCAAAAAGCTTATTCAATGGAAACAAATGTTTTTTGGTTTATGAATTTACAAAGTTACTTAGCATAACCATTTGCAACTACAAATAAGATTATCATGCAATGGAGTTTACTCGCTCGCCAAATCAAAGCATGTGTGCAGACACTTATTCCTTTACTTGTCACTAGGCTGCGGCCATGCGTTGGTTTTGTGTATGCCGGCAACATTTAGTACGTTATGCGTTGTCTATATGTTCCAATGTTATCGGTCGCGCAGGTTAACATTTCAGCCCTTAGTCAACCGAAGAAATGACCGGAATCTTCAGATTTTGGAACACATTCGAGTAAACCCAAACCATGACTTTTGTTTCGCTCTAAACATAGACAACTCCATATTGACAACAATACTGCAGATACCTACTTGCCATCCGGGGAGGTGTTTATACTAATCGGGATGTTACACATTGCTAGTAGAATATGCCCCCTGGTGCCATCGTAGAAGCCGACACTGCCAAGACTGAGGCGACGACTGAGCTCCACTTTAAAATTGAACTTGAAATAGTTGGTGAAGTAGAAACAGTCTTCTCCAGTCGCCACGATGCCATTGGGGCTGTTGGTGCACATGAAAACAGCGATGGCGTTGAAATATCTATTTAATTTTGTTTAACATTCGAAGACTCCCCATATACAAAATATTTACATTTTTTCAAGGCCCCAGTAGGAAGAGTCCGAGTGAAATCGACATTGTAGTCATCAATAATGAATTGAGCCAGAACATTTTAAAATATGAATTTATGTCATTAATCTGCAATCGATTGCGGTCCGTTTAGTTAATGTTGAATTTCTTGTTAATATGTTGCACCAAACAGCTTCATCGCAATGTGCGACCCTTTTTAATTTTATTTTGTAAGCCTAAATATATGTTTTAATACATCAAATGACTCCCCCTCCTCTTCTTCCTATTCGATCTCTCCTAAACATTACCTATCCTCTCAGTCCTAATTCAGCATCTTATATTTCTTTGTTGGCCCATGATTCGGTTATAACAATTATGTGTGAGTTAATATATTCTACCATTGTATTTAGTACGTTTTTATTATTTACTGTGCTCCTTGCATTTAAACACACGCATTTATAATCAGCTTCGGAAATGTTTTCAAGACATTTTGTTACTGGTTTGTATGCACTAGTGCCTCTTGTCCTGTTTGAAACACCTCTAATGAAATGTTTACAATGTTTGCAACCAAGAAATATTTGTTATGCTTCCCATGCCACTGTCTACTGCTGCTGATAGTTCACCAACAAATGCTGCTGCACACTTTCCACTAAGACGAAGCTCATACCTCACAATTTCAACTTCCTCTTCCCTATATATGTGTTAATTGCCATCCTCCGGCAATTTTTACATCCCTATATCTGCTTTTCATTACCGGTAGAATCCCTAACATAATTATCTGCTCAATCCGTGTCTGCTTAGCTCTTTTAACTAACTGCATGTATTTCCTAACTATGCCAGTTGTATCCTCCCTCTCTGCGTTGTTAATCCCTAAGTGTACTAAAATAGAACCTCCCATGCCCCAACCCCCGATGTTTGCACCTTCTCTGTGATAGCCTCTATTTTTGCCCCACAAGCACCCTCGCTCTCCTCCTCACCCCCTCTGCAACTACCTCAGAGTAACTCTTGCGTCGGATCCCTTCCGTCGCATGTTGCACCGCAGTCGCGTCACCGCGCAGCATGTTATCCATCACCCTCTCACACATCAACTTGTCACAATTCCCTCCCGTCTCCTGGCTATCTTGCGCTTCAGGTGCGCTTGCTCCAGGTACCTTCGCTGTCGTAGCCTGGTTTGATTCGAGGTTTGCAGAATTTGGCTGGATTGTGTGTGCATAATCACGTGCGTGTGCATGTGTGTACGCGTACGTGTACCTGAGCGTGTGCAAGCAACAATGCCGTAACAATTTGGTGCTAGGATAATGTTATCTTGCTTACAATTAAAACATCATTAATGTGAATGTCAAGTTTTGAATATACAGTTTAAATGAACAATGAAAAAAAAAGAAATGAATACGATATTGTTATGGTTGTTAAAATATAATATCCTGCTCAACTTGTAACTAATGCTACCCATGCTGTTGTCAAACGTTTTTTGCAGTTCTTCTGCAAAACCAGCCGCCGCTATTCCGTTTATATTGAGCTCTCCACAGATAAACGGGTTTGCTCTCCCAATAAAACATCTAGTTCGTTGAGTAGGCGCGACATTCGTTTGAGATCGTTTACATACATCATCAACCTACTGCGTCACTAGCCGACCAGTCGATGCGAAGTAAGCTAGCGCCTACGTCATTCAGAGTTCATTGTTCAACTCACTGTCCCATTCATCGTTGCTGTCGTCCGTTGGCGCGTCTGTTCCAAACTCGTCGGCCGAAGTAACCATGTTGCAACACTTTGTCGCTGTATGTACCGTTGGCTACATGACACTCTTGTGCAGCCAGTCAGCGTAAGTCTTTCACAATACGCAGTTTTGTTTTAGTCAATTCTTCTAGATGTGTTCGTGCTAGTTTCTAAGTTTATTTACATGGCAGCAGTTATATATGCAATAAGTTGTATACATATAGCTATTTAATAAACTGCATTTCGTTAACACTTCACGAGCTGTATCCTCTACACAACAGTTAACGATATAATATATTGCTTTTACTGCATAGCGATAAAGACAATTCCATTCTTATCTACGCTTGACACATGAAACGGAACAGTACCATCTCTCTCGCTGTCAGTCTTCGTTGCGATTATTACTGTTCGCTTGGTGCATATTGCATGAATCACCTCCAGGTCGGTCGTTCTTCGGCACGTGTCACTACCTGAATTTTGATTATTTTCTTCAATGTTTTATTACTACATCTTTGAATACATATGTGAGGCGACATCGGCTTTTAGTACTTTCCTATAGTTGGAAGTACATCATTTATTTAGAATGTATGTTGTCATCTATTCGAGCCACCTGTTTTGTTTATCTCATATATATATTTACTAGATATGTTTGCTCATTTGAGTATGTTCTTTTTGGGTATGTGAGTACTCCGTGTTAAACCCATATATAACCAGCAAAGCATGTTGATTCCTAACATGCTTTCGGTACAATGTATCCTCTGCAGCTACATGGGCAGCGTGGAAACTACTATTTCTCCATGGACCAAATATTTCACTAGGATTGTCACATTGTGAATCTCTTCCAGAAATGCTTGTGCAGCCGACCAAAATTTTATGATGCCTTGCTTATTCACTTCTCCGATTCCGTCATCCCCGAGGGCAATGCCTCGAACATTTCTACAAATGTTTTAAGGCATATTTCTGCAGCACTGCCCACACACTTTGTCTTCCCACGGCGTCTAACTTTTTTGTTCGATAACTTTATTCTTGGGTTTGACGCAGGGGACACACAATAGTTATTTCATCGGTGCGTCTTTCATATATAAAAGCACCTTGAGTTGCATTAATCGTATTTGCAAAGCGGACCGCAAGACGATCGAGGAACACTCTACTCCTTTACAATAATCGATCTCTTTCTTAATCAGTGTGACCAGTTTTGTACATATCAACTCATGTTGGACGCGTGCAACATTCCAGACTTACACTACAATGTTGTGCAGCGATTCCTGCAATGATCTGACTCCACATTCCACTATCCCTCCATCACAACCATTGCTGTGAACGTGGAATCCATATGATATATCATAATATATGTATTATATGTTCATATATATCGTTACCTGTGATTGTCGCTTAACATGTAAATGCATTTGCATAGGCCTATATGAATGCTATTGTTTTGGACGATATTCATTTCAAAATACCACTGAATGTCCGGCATTTCACGTGCGTGTAATTGAATCGCGTGCCTGCATGCATGCGTTCGTTCACATATGTGCGTGCGTGTGTGCGGGAGCGACTTCGCCAAAATGCTTCTTTGTGGAGTACACCGCGCATAAATCATGCAGCAAAAAAACAGGAAAGGGAGAGGGAGGAAGGGAGGGGAGAGGAGGGGAGGGAGATATTGGTTAGAGGCACAAAGAGAAGACGAGGGAGATGAATAATGAGAGGAAGAGAGAGAGAGAGAGAATGAGTGACAGAGAGAGAGAGATATAGAGATAGAGAGAGTGACAGAGAGAGAGAGAGAGAGAGAGAGAGAGAGAGAGAGAGATATATATATATATATATATATATATATATATATATATATATATATATATATATATATTATATATATATATATATATATATATATATATATATATATATATATATATATATATATATATATATATATATATATATATATATATATATATATATATATATATATATATATATAAAGCGGTGGTGGGAGAGGGAGATGGAGACGCAGAGGGAGAGGAAAAGGTAATGCCGATTTATATTATAGTCAACCCTGATAACGAACTTTCCCAATGTTGTTGCTTCCCTGGCTTGCTGACTGCCTGATTTGAAGCTCTGTGTAAAACTCAACCCAACATCATTATAATAATTAATTCATTGTCGTTTTTAGACCCGTACGCACATAACCGACTGAACGGCGTAAGTAGTTATAGTGTCGGAATGACCGATCAAAAGAGGCGACCAGTATGGGAGGGTTAAGTGACTTCCGGTCACAGAGTCTTCCGTGTATCGTGAGCGCCCCCTGGCGGCGACATATATCTCTATGCATACCCCTAGAGCGCACCCTGGCGACTGGAGCTAACCCTAACCGTCGTAACCCCAACTTTTTGATTGGAGTGCTAACCGTAACTCCTATCGACTGCTGGAGCTAACCCTAACTGTCGTAACCCCACACTGTAGACGTTTGCGGTTTTAACCCTGACGAAGTGACCCATACGCAGCAATTAAGAATAGGGTCATTATCAAAGGGACTAATGGAGACGAGAAATCAACGCAACACGGTATGGTACGAGTGCACACGTATCTTATTGAACAACACAAGCAGCATGACGATACAACAAGGGTAGCGTGTAATATCACCACTACGACTACGACTACGATGAATATGATGATGATGACTTGACTTGCGGATGTTGACCATCACGTCAGAGGTCGCGAAATTAGGGGTGTCTCCACCTCGCCAGATGCTCCAGGGTGATCGATGATGACGAGGTGACTTGCGGATGTTTACCATCACGCCAGAGGTCGCGAGCTTACGGGTGTTGCGTCCACCTCGCCAGAGGCTCGATCGATGTACTACTACTACTACTATGACGAGCGATAATACAGTCTACCTTATCGCAGCTGTTTAAGCCAATCAAATACGCGGCAATCGTTAGCTACTAGATCGGTGCCGAACATGTTAACCAAAGTTCTCATCGAAATGCCGTTACAACGAAGCAATACAAAAGCTACACAATATTTTCCACAAACGTTAGACAGAGGACTCTGAAGCCTCTTGCTATTATGAGTCCAATTGGAACAATGTTCGTTCAGGAAGGTGCGGAACGCAGCGTGTCGTGGCGGCAGACCGTACGAGCAGAAGTAATCGCCGCGTCCGTCGGCATCCAGGTACAGCGCTATCCAATGTTCGCCCGGTTCGGCGCCGTCGTCGGTGTTGCACACGAATGCCGCGGACAGAGCGCCGTCTATCGTCGTGGGCAGTCCGTCTTTGGGTACGACGCCGTGAAATATCGATCTGGCGCGCGGGTCCATCGCCAGTAGTCTAGCGATCTGCAGGGTGTCCATCTCAGTAGTCGTAGATGATGTTGCGGCTCTTGTCGATTTCCAGCACGCACTCGAGCTCGGCGTAGACGACGACGTTCACGGTGTTTAGCAGCGCGTTGCGGAAATGCAGTTCTATGCGCAGGTTGCACTTTTGTACCAGATGGAAGCAGGGACCGTCGCACAGGTCGGGGGTCAGGTCGAAACCGAAGATGGTGTAGCCGTGTCGGTAGTCGCTGCGAGTCAGTCCGTTCCGTCGTCCTGCCACATCTTGCGGTCGAGGAGAACAGACTCATGTAGCTCCTGACTAAGTGGTCGTCTTCGAAATTGGGCTGGAAAGGTTTCGAGTGTATCTGTCGTCTTTCCACGTACACCGCGTGGAAGTTGATGGCGTTGTTCTTGGCGTGAAACGGATTATTGGTGTACACGCCGTTGTAGGCATCGTTATCGATGCAGCACAGCACCAGACGTTTCGGCAGGGTACCGAGGAACAGGTTCTCGTACGTGTGCGACCGAGTGCCAGCAGGAATGGAGTACACCTTGTACTTGACTGATCGCATCGGATACTTGACCGTGCTCTTCTCCAGAGCCTTGATGTGTGCCATCTGCACGGTCGGATTCAGGGTGGCCTTCTTTGCATACAAGGTGGCATTGACGATTTGTATTTTATAATCGGGGTTGAGCCCACCAGCCATGAGTGCATATGCAGGCTTACTACGCACCAGTCGTATATTGACATCGACGCCGTTCAGGAATTTATCCTGCAGAAAGAGATGCACGTGGAAACGGCCCATCATATCGACCATGCGACTCCTTACGATGTTCTCTCGTCGAGCCACGAACCCTTCGTTAGTCGCGGGTCCGTCGGCTATCTCGACGGCGTCCATGCGAGTGGCCATGTCCTTGTACCTTCGCCTGCACGTGCAGCATCGTGTTGGCGAGATCCAGGTAATCGTCGCCCGATGCGGGTATGAGGAATTCTATCGGTCCACCCGAGTCCAGAGAGGACATGGGCTGATGTTCCACTACGTGGCTGTCGATGATGCTGTTCTGAGTGGAGGGTACGGTAAAGAGATCCAGTTCGGTCTTGACCCCTTCGCACGACTGTCTATGTACGAAAGCCATAACTACCTACCCTTTTCGGATCGAAGAAGACCCTAAGTGATTGTTCTTTCCTCGGCGCCATTAAAAAAGTTCCGACGGATTGGTGGTGGTGGTTGTGACGTTGACTCCGCAGCACGGTTCTTGACGAGTGACGACGAGTACGCTGACGTACACCAGAACACCCACTACCACACCCACGACGATGACGAATGATCGATAATCTAGTATTGAAACCATACCCCGAATAGCGACTGTTATATAAGACTTCGAGCTATAGCGTCAGCAATCAAGTAAAGTCCACCGCAAATTGCTGCAACGATGACGGAAAGGTACGTGTCCTGTGGATCGCTCGACATCGTAGTGCACACTGTGCTATGGACACGTGTTGCACCGTCTTAAATGTCTTCCCAACTAGCCAATGACGCCAGAGCCTTGCATTGACGTTCTGGAGGTGGGGTGAGCATGGAATGTTCCATCTGATCGCGTCGACTAGCGAGGGGTGTCCAACTGAGCGATCTTCGTGCTCCAGAGTGAGGAGTAGCCGGTATTCGACGACGACGACCTGGAGTGGATATCGTCAACGGCGTCGTCGCTTGACGTATGTAGTCTCTCATGGCGACGTTACCGACCAACTCCATGGGCAGGTTCATGTCATGGAGATGTCTTGCGAACGGTTGCCATCCCGTTGGATCGGTCTTTCTCTTACGCAACAGATTATTCACGAGATCCACCACGTTACTTCCGGCAACCGGCACACCCTCGTGGATCAGTTCGCCACGAGCGGTCCAAGACATGTTTCTTTTTCAAACGCTCCATCAAACGTCTGGTTTTGCCTTGCATGGCCTTGGGAACGGTGTCCACGACGTCGGCCTCTATCCCGTTAGTAGTAGCAGGAGTTCATACTGCTCCCTCCGCCCCCCCCCACACCCACCCTCGTTCCAGACTCGTTCACCGTGATCACGCGTGTCGGTTCCTTGGTGTGTTTATCGGACAAGACGTTACACCGTTGCAATACCTGATTATACAATGTTACCTTGGTCGTGTCGTCGAGGTCCTTTCTTTCGAGGATGGTCATCATTTCGTCATCGAGAGCTTGCACCTTCTTACCTAAGGTGTTCGTCGGGGGTGGGTGTGAACGAAGCGTGTCCAACATTCGTGGGTCTACCAAGGCCATCTTGCATGCGTGTTCCATATCTCTCTCTCTCTCTCTCTCTCTCTCTCTCTCTCTCTCTCTCTCTCTCTCTCTCTCTCTCTCTACTTCTTGAGCAGCACCTCCCGAAGCAAGGGTAGAAAGACCGAACTTGCCAACGGTGTTAGGAAGGCCGATAGGAAACCTCCGCTATGTCCCTCGCCGAACTGCTGTTGCAGAAAGATGCGTCTTCTCCTGGCAGCTGGCGTTCGTCTCTGAGCCAACTCGCGTAACTTCGTCCTGTATTTACTCAAACGAGGCCTCTGTAATTCGCTCAATGGAATGTTTTTTTTAATATGTTGTAGGCACACTCGGCTAGTGCACACAGCAGATCGGCGTCGGCGTAGGCGATAATGGCACTTTTTAATTTGTTGCTCTTGATTCTGTTCAGTGCCTGTATGCATACAATGTGTCTCTTCACCAGCTCAGACATGGTGGAAATGAAGAGACTATCCACGCGTGCGGTTTTTTTATACCTTCGGCAAGTACACGTACTGAACACCGTCGTCTGGAAAGATGGCCGTGCGCAGACGCATGTCCTCGGGCGTGTCCTGTTTGAGATCGACCAATAGATAGCCGTACGGTACCGACGTGGCGTCTTTAAAAGCTTATTGAACGAACTTGACGCGTTCCGGATACATCTGTCGAGCCAAGTGCGACATCTGCGATGAGTCACGAGGATTCTTGAACACCACCATGTCTTGAGAATTCAGACTGATGGTACGACTCTCTTTGTTTTTGGGGAACAGGTTATGTACGAGATACAGCACAGACGTGTTCCTGTGATGACTTTTTTAGTGAACAAGTTCGTGACCCGTTCGTCCGTTTCTGCCATGAGATCGTCTATGACGATGAGGTTCCTCGTCGACGAATCGAACATGCTCGCACTCGGCAACCCTTCCTCGAACCGCACGTCGACCAAGTCCATCGTTGCGTAAGCATCTTGCCATTCTCCGTAACACCACGTGATCCGATCGGGGGGGGGGTGGATCGATCATCGCAGCAGCGTGACGCAGCATACGCGTCACGAAAGTACTTTTGCCGCATCCCGTCGGTCCGGCGACGATTCACGTGAAAGGATGTTTCCACCGTGCGTCCATGGTCGCTTATGAAAGACGACCACAGTGCATCGCCTTTTTCTTTTTCGTACCCGTGCTCAACCCGTCCTCGTGCACCAAGCGTTTGGCATAGAAGTAGGTGAGAGCCACTCGTTCCTGCACGTACGTCAACACGATCGAGTGACGCACCCGGAACCCGCGGTTCTTTCCACTTCCGCTCCTACGGTTGGTGAGCACCTCCAGGAACGCGTTCTTGTCGATGTCGTTGTGACGTTTGCTCAGTCCTTTGGTGCTGTATTTGTCGGTGGGTCCTAAACAATAGTACGTCTTGCTACACAACCCAACTCGCAACATTCGGACGGCAACCATTCGGAGCGGTGCTGGAAGTAATGTTCTCGTTGTTCCGGGGTCACGAGGGCGTCGACGGACTCGTCGGTCAAGGCCAAATAATCCGTATCCATCTCGCAGTACTGAAAAAGAGGGCGCTCCAGGTACCTGTCGATGAAGTCGTAATATAATTGCAACATGCGCATCTTCGCGTACTGTTGAACGAAGAATCCCACGTGTACGGGTAGGGTGTACGTGACGGTTTTCTTGTTCATCTCTATCTCGTACGCATCGTCGACCACGACGTCGAGTTGTCGGAATCGTCTATCGTTGACTATGAGCGACGCCGCCTTCTCCGTGCAGTAGTTGACGTCACGATGTCGGTCCACGTTGGTGATGGTCTTTCCGTAACCCGAGTTCCCCAGCAACTTCATGGTGTCTGCGATGATGGCCTTGTGCGGGTGGACGTCTCCCTCGCGTCGCGCCGTGGACACTGCATCGCTGAACCAACGGATGCACGGGACGGAATAGTACTCAACGAACTGATACACGTGCGTCACCTCGAGACCGTGGTCCACATACCATCGCAGAAGAGGCGTAGCGAGCAAGATCTTATCGCCTCGATAACTACCCACGAGCATTCGTCTCGGAGTCGCCATGATGTTGTGCTCCTCGGCGTATCGGCGAATGAACGGTCCGAGATCGTCGCGTGTCAGATGGATGTTCTTGAACACGGGCTGCATCTCGGCTAAGTGTTCGCGCAATGCTTCCGGTACGCAAAGGTGACACTCGATCAGACCGAACAGGGTTCCGGCTTGCACGCCGTCCATGATCTGTTGCGACGTCATCGTCCATCGTGCGTGAAATCGTCGCGGAAATGCAGCATCCAGACACTTTTTCACGACAGGATCTCGTCTCGTCTATTTCCACTCGCATTCCCACAATTCGACGACCTTGACAAAGAGACGGAGGTAGGCGGGCTTCTGCGAACAATTCAGCCGTGGGTTTCCCGTTGACCTCGTTGACCTCTTTACCAGTGCACGAGTGGCCATGGAAAAACATCCGTGGAACTGATAAGCCGTTTTCGTCTCGCTACACCACCCATCCACCAAGAGTTTGCCTATTCTCTTATCTCTGTCGTTGATCTGGTGTCGTATGACGCGTCCCGTGCGTTCGGATTCCAAAGTCAACCATTCCGCAGCCATCTGACCGTACAGCTCCGCCGATTCGTGTCGGAAGTCGTTCTCTTCCCGTCGTCGCGTGTACCATCCCATAGGCATGTCTTGCATGAGTGACCACACGTACAGGGCGTTGGCATCGTATCCTACGATGGACCGACACTGACGAGCGGCCTCTCCGTACTCGTTCTGAAGTAGCGTGGTGACCCCTTTCTCGTGATAGCGATGAAAAATGAGCGAAGCTCCGCCAACCACGTGATCTTTGACGAGATGATGAAGATCTTTATTCTTCTCGTTGAAGATGGTAAAGTAAGTCTTCTCTGGAAGGTCGTTGAACAGGTAGAGCAAGGTCAGACCAGGTACGCTGATGCCTTGCTTGTCTATGCCACGTTGCTGTAAAAGGCAATCTGTCTGTCGATGGCCTGTAGAAAGGGAACCACGTCCCTGTTGTTGTACCAGAAGAGAAAGTCTCCCAAAGTCGTCATGGCGTTGTCGCGCCAGGCCTCTTGACAACTGGCGTAATCCTCGTCGGAAATACCTTCGTTCTTCAGTCGACTGAAGAAGGCCTGTTTCGATGGAAGTGCGGTGTCGTCGAGTCTCTCCAGACGGTCCATCTACTCGTACGGGAAATGACATTTCGTCACCTCGCATCGGTACGCCTTCATATACTTGTCGTAACTGGACCCGGGGGATATTTTATTGATCATGTCTAAGAATTTCAGCTGATCCGTCGAAAGACACATGAACGTGTTGTTGCGTTTGATGACGAAAAATACCCGATACCCTCGTTCTCTTCTTCTTCTTTGTCGTCTTGTTCTTGTTCTTCTTGTTCCCTGTCTTTGACGCGGTGGATAGGAAGAAGGGTATGAGGAACTGTTTGATGGCATTGAGATCATACTAACCCGAATTGAACCCGATGACAGATAACTGATGCATCCATCCATAAAGTTGTCCCATCAGCTTTTTGTATGGATTGGTTGCCGGACGAGATTTCTTCTTGTCGATGGCTGATCGTGCAGCTTCCTCCCTTTCGTCCCAGTTCGTCAGTTCCTCTGCGAGCTGTTCCAAGACATCTTCGTACGAGTGTGTCATATTGTCGTACGCGGCGTAACTCATCGCTTGTAAGATATCCATCATGGCGCTCACCAACTTGTTGGTGTCTCCATCCATGACGAGACATTGCACTCGCTCGTGGCCGGGCACGTTGGATGCCACGCTGTAGCTCAGTGGAACGTGACGCGCGATCCAGTCACTGTCCGACGGAAGTTGTTCCGTGTCGAACCAACACTCGAAATCAGAGGTGGCTCGATACGGGTAGTAGCGCAACGATTCAGCCACACGAATATTCTCATCGTCCAGACGTTCGAACAAAGATGGAATAGAATGGTACATGCCACCAGGATAGACACGATGCACACCCCCGTGCACGTGCGCTCGTGTTGATATAGCACCCATGCATCTTTCCATAAAGACTCACCGCACTTCCGACATCGATATGAGTGACAGTACATGCGTACATCTTGGATGAATGAAAAATGTGTCTCGTGAAGGTTGAGATATATTGTTTCGGGGTATTTGCATAACGATCGACGGGCCAGTTCGGCAGTCGACTTACCATCCTCCGCATCCGGTTTGACGAGCTTGAACACACACACGTTAGTTTGGAACGTGGTCTCTACGCGATAGAGGTCATCCAACGTGACCACTGCAAATTTTCCCATGGGTACGTGGTCTCAATCGTATGTCTCGAACAGCGTCTTCACTGCCGGTTCCAATCGATATAGATCGCATCCTCGATGTAGGGCTTGACACCGGAAGGGAAATAGGTTATCATTGTACATATTGTGATGAATGGGTTCCGTTTCCAGACAGATGGCGCTTTTCTTCTCGTTGATGTAGGACGGAAGAGGGATCATGCCTACACATCCTATAGGGTGATCGATGATGTGGTTAACGAAGAATGTGACATTCGTCACGAGTTCGCAAACCCACGCAGAATCCGGTCTTTGATTGATGGCCCATTGCAAGACGTTGGTTTCTCGGATGCGTTCGAGAAAGTCATCAAAGTCCTTGCTGTTGGTGATGAGACTGGGTTCGTCCAGGTAGCGTCCACAGCAATTACACGAGGAATTATAGTACTTGTATTGACCCGTGTTCATTTTTCTCAGAACGAACCGTAACTGAGGTTAATCTTGAATGCATTGGTCTGTTCCTGGAACAGGATCTTCAAAGACGGTTCTAGGACGGTCGTGTCTAGCGTGGTTAATCTGTAATCGTACCTGCATTGGAGGGGACCTCTCGACACGTGGGTCCTTATAGCAGACCAGTGCGCACGAACGACATCTAGCAACTCCGTCGACAGAGTGTCGGAGAAGGGAAGTCGATCGGGTGGTTCTGTGGGATCTTCCTCGGTAACGAGTGGGTGGTGGGATGGGGAAGTGTCTTCTCTTTTTGATCTCTTTGGCACTGTCGGCTTGGTGACGTTGGTACACGCGGTTCTTCTACTACATACCGACCTTACGTGACGCTGTAGGTTGTCCAATCTCCCGAAGGTGGTACCGCATTTCTCGCATGCGTATTTCGCTCTCTTTGCGTGGTCACTACGGGGCACCACTGTTGGCAGTGCCACCTAGTATGAATGAAGGCCCAAAGATGGCGTCGAGTGATAACTCTGCACGTGATATTGTAGTTCTGCACACGTGTCGAAGGCGAGCCCACAGTGACGACATTGATGTCTTTTCATGACGATGACCGCATCTACATCTGAGAGGGGATGGACTCTCAGCGCATCTATATAGTGCGTGTGGGGTGGTGGGGTAGTGGGATGGTGGGGGTATTTCTATATTTACTAATAAGACGTCAACGTATGATAAGACGCGTTCCTATAACAATGGCTACTATTGTCCACTATGTCCACTACAAACGACTACGGGTTTAATAATATAACACTGACGGCACAACACGTTCCATTCCATTTTGACACTTTTATTAAATAGAATACATATATTGTGTATGAAATATATACATATATATGCTGTACTGATATGAAAGGATAGACTTCTCTCTCTCTCTCTCTCTCTCTCTCTCTATATATATATATATATATATATATATATAAGATGATGATATATGACGGTGGTAAGTGGGTTTGTTAATACCGCGACAGTGAACAGTAGCTTGCGAACGTTTACCGTCGCGCCAGAGGCTCGTATGATGGAACTGACTTGTGGGCTTTAACATCATGACAGAGGTCACGTTCGTGAATAATGAATTATATATATATATATATATATATATATATATATATATATATATATAATATATATATATATATATATATATATATATATATATATATATATATATATATATATATATATATATATATATATATATATATATATAGAAGTCGTATCTTCATACATAAATAATACTGTATACATATTTCTTAGACAAAACACAAGAGGATAAAGAAAAATAAATGTAGTGAAACAAAATGCATCATATCAAGTCAATAATGATATATAAGATTAAAGACAATATATAAGATTAAAGACACTAACAACAATTACTACTTAGTCTAAAGCTAATGATATATAAGATTAAAGAATATGATTAAAGACAATAATAATATATAGGATTAAAGACAATAATGATATATAAAAACACTAATAACAATTACTAACTAAAGAATAAGATTAAAGACAATACTAATATATATGATTAAAGACAATAATGATATATAACATTAAAGACAATATTAACAATTACTAACTAAGTCTACAGGAAGTCAATAACCCAGTGCGCGTGCCTGTGTGTGTGTGTGTGTGTGTTATGTGTGTGTGTGTGTGTGTGTGTGTGTGTGTGTGTGTGTGTGTGTGTGTGTGTGTGTGTGTGTGTGTGTGTGTGTGTGTGTGTGTGTGTGTGTGTGTGTGTGTGTGTGTGTGTGTGTGTGTGTGTGTGTGGCGTGTTCACAGCATCCAAGGATTGAAACACGCCACTTATTGAATTAAAAACAACAGCCTCGCGCTTGCTTCTGCGCATATGTTGACAGTGGCTTCGGCTACTGTCAGAGGTGTGTGAAATGATCTATACATAATGTGATGTGTGATCGCTTCTGTCATCATAATGTTCGCATCTTCTGGGTTTATAATGTTCATGGATGGAGTCGTTGATGATGGAGTGTTCTGGCAATAATATTCACACGCGCATATTGATGGCTGCGTGTCGAACGTTATCTGCGTGTTGGAGGACGAGGACGACGGTGGCGACGACGATGGCGACAACGGCGTCGACGACGACGGCGATGGTGGCGGTGTCGCCGGATTAAATTCGAATGATGTTAATGACAACGGCAGTGGTGGTGGCATCGTCGTCATTGTTGTTGTCGTTGACGACGACGATGGCGACTGTGTTGTCGTTAGAAACGACAGAGGTGGGGGTGGTGGTGACATTGGTGCTGCGGTTGGTGCTGCTGCTCCTGCTGCTGCTGTTGCTGCTGCTATTGCTGTTGATCGACGCTTTTTGTTGAGCACCAACCGCAGATCGTTATCCGCTAACAGTGGTATGATTCGTTTGCGCGCCGTTGTCGTTGCCGTCTTCTCTTTGACGAACAGATCGTCGTCTCTGTCGTTATCGTAAGCCTCGCTTAGCTGTATGAGGCCGTTATGTATCTATAGACAGGACAACAAAATACACACCTGTTTAATAACTGTTAGCAACATCGTTCTTACCTGCATATTGACTGGCTATGGTCGCTCTGACCGTGTCTGACATATCGAGACTCCATTGCATTTTCCCAAACCTCTCCTCCAACGCTATGACAACCCAATGCAAGATGTGCATGATAAGACTGGAAGACGGTACGTAATACTCATCTTCCGATATATATATAATATATGACCCACCTCGTTACATGCATAACAAACTCACGCTGCGTCTACCGCTGTGTCGAAGGTATTTTGATTCATCATGGCTTCCGCACGATTACAAATTCTGTCTATGTTCATTACCGTCACCTGCATATCATGATCGTTGCCGCTGTTACTACTACTACTACTGCTGCTGCTGCTGCTGCTTATGACAATAGCCGCATCGTTACTGCTGTTGCTGCTGCTTATGACTATAGCTGCATCGTTACTTACAGCAGTATGCTCGCCTGCTATAAACAGAGTCGGATCGGTAGAGGAAGTGATGGATGGTGAAGATGGCAATAGATTACGATCTTCATATGCATCTAACCACTCCTGTACCTTTTTGTTCATGGTTATTTCATCGGCGCCTGTGCTGTTGATAGTGCTGGCGTCGATGGCGTCATTCTCTTTGTCTTCCTTCTACAAAGATAATGCTCAGTCTAGTACTTCCAGCTCTGACGCGTTGTAGTTGACGTAGTTGTTGTTTATGCGTTTTTTAATGGTCGCCATGACACGGGCCCCCTCAGCACCGACAGAGCAGCCCATCGGTCTTCGTCTGACGTCACAGCGACGTAGCTGTTAGCGGCGAAACCCAGTAATTTCGCTGCCACTTCGTTAAACAAACTGACCCAAATTTCTGTTCCGAACCAATCCTGTAGGAGGACACGCAGGTTGTACCTGTACACAGGAGCTCTCTGCCATTTGTGAAGTTGACAATAGTAGCCCTTGTTCTGTTGCTGGACGCCTTTGGGGCACTGGGGGGATGATATATAAACAACGTATTTCTCTTGCGTGGCACAAGCGACTATAGTTAACGGTCTTGCAAATTTCTAAGTACCAACACTTACCTCTGATTGCAATCGTGTCAGATTCATCATCATCTGTTGTTCTTCTGCGAACTGCTGTGCGGCCATGGCGTCGACGATTTCAGTGTGATATACGAGACAGGAGGCAGTCGATCGATCGAGAGTGCGAGTTGGTTATGGCAGTTAGAGCTGCGAATCTCTTATATAGCTGGGGCGCTTGCATGGCGCGCCTCGTTATCTCACTGTGGGGCGTCGGTATGCGTTGCGTTATCGCCGCGCATTCCTATCGTCTGGGCATTATTAACGAGCACGCATTCCCATCATCTGTTTTTTTCGAACGAACTCGCGACAATTCTCGAGTATCTGACCCAACAAGTTCTGTCCAGGCTGTCCAGTGTAGGTGAACATGCTCCAGAATCCTTCCCTGCTTCTCACGCATTCCATTAACGGCGATGGATGTATGTTTAACAATCGTTTGCGTAGTGTCGTGTCGCGAAATTTAATCGCAACTAACGCGGTCATTACAGATCGTCTTTGTTTGTTCCATTGTACACGTAAATGCTCCTTCTCTCGAAAGGTCTTGCTAAGGTATTTCGCCTGTAGTCCGGTTCGTGTGGCTAGCATCTTTTCCGCCGTCTCGACATCGCCATAAAATATGCATTTCCTGTACATGTACGCAGCTTCAACTGTGTTAAAAACATGACCACATGCAAGTACCTACAAGCGTAGAAGTTAGATAGGACATTGTTTCCTCCTATGAAGTATATAGGACGAATCATTCTGATTTTATGTTGTTCAAAATTACATGCACTGTATTTAATGCCGGTGATATTATGCAACGTTTGTCTAGGACTCGCTGACTTGGTTTTTTTACAAGTGATAAATGGGATTTCGGTTTCAGCGTCGGTTAGTTGACACTTCTGCGGCAACCTTATCGCTGCGAGGGATTGCTTATTGTTCTACGTCGAATGTCTGGAATTCGATGCAACGATCTACTAAGACTCGGTGACTTGATTTTTACGCGTGACAAATGGGATTTTGGTTGAAGCGTCGATTCTCTGACACTTCTGTGACAGACTTAACGAACATGTTTTTCGTTGTGATGGATTGCTTATTGTTCTAGCGGGTTTGGGAGTTGTTTTTCCATTCCAGTTTAATAAATTTTATTATTATTGTTTCCTAGCGGCTGTCTAGTGTTTCTTTTCACATCACTTTCTGACTTTGACGGATTTGTTATTTTGTTATAGTGGCTTATGTCAGCTGTCTGCATTGTTTATCGTTTACTATATAAGGGTGTTCTCAGACTAGGTATTTCTGTATACACTCACCGTCGTTCTGTTGTTGCTACTGCTATCGTCACGATGCCGTCTGACGTTGCGTTACGTTCCGATCTGCTGGTCGTCTACATAGAACTCGGGGTCGCATTGACCCTGCTAGTGCATCGTTCTTAAGTACATAATCTCTGTCGTTGTTTTCACGATTGGTAACTAATACATACTCTTATGCAACGAATGCTTTTAAAAAGCTTTTAAAAAGCATCTACATAACATATAGTTTAACCTTAAGAGACATCTTTTATGCGACTGTGGTCTATTTCACAACGCTTGCTAGCCATTTTCTAGAAGTCTACTCATAAATAACACACAAGCCGGGCTGGGTCGTCGGGTCACTTATATCGTCTCTGCGTGACCTACTTACACACGCTTGCTAGCCGGTTGCCACCGGCCTATCGTTAAAAAACATCAAGCCGAATTCGCTAGCGGGCCAGGTCTAAAGTACGCCTTTCGTCGCTTTTGGATTTCCCATAGCTTATCAACAAACGCATATATTATTTAAGAAACGTATATAGCATATTTTTAACAAAGTCTCGACAGTACCTTTAACAAAGGCTCGATTTTAATGTGTCTTTCGCTCTGGTTTTCAGCTTCCATCGACGACAGTGGGCAGCTGTGATGGAGCAGATGCGCGACTATATACCGCGCATAGACGACGACGATGATGGCGATGATGGTTACGACATCCCTCAGGCTACAGAAAATTGGGACGATGAATGCAACGACTATGTTCCTTTCTGGACCACAGACGAATGTGGGCTGCCGTTATGACGGAACTTGGAATGATTCGGCCGCTTGCGTGGGTGGAGAAGGAAATGTCACTAGCATGCAATGCCCGAGGAGAGCCACGACAACAACCTACCAAGATGATAGACAGTCGCGGAAGATCGTTGCCACGTCTGAACTTCGATTGAGATCGGAGATCGATGAACACTATGTTTTAGTATTTTAGTAGTGATATATATATATATATATATATATATATATATATAGTTATTTTTAAATAAAAAAGTGAAGAACGATGAACATTATTTATATCACTATGCTTTAATATGATATGATATATGGCTATTTTTAAATAATTATATTACATTGATCTGATGTATCGTTATTTTTAAATAATAAAGTTTCTTTGTGACTTCATTCAATAAGGTGTTGTGTCGATTTTGCCGGTTAACGACGCTAGTAAAAGAAATATGACCACGTTTCACCTTGCTATCACATACAATAACGAATGTATTAATATTTATACACACATCCATGTAGGTTACATAATGCAGATAGGGTAACGCGGGCCACAACGAACCGGGTGGTTGTAAGCTTTATAATGCGGATAGGGCACCGCGGACGACAACGAGCCAGGGGTTAAATGCGTTGGGGTACAATTAAAATGATCTCGCTCCTTAGGGATCGGGGTAGCGGTCACGTTAGGGTAGCGGTCACTCCGTTAGGGTCAGGGGTCACCACTGATGAGGTCAGGTCGGGGTCATGTTACAATCGTCAAAAAGTTGGGGTTACGACGGTTAGGGTTAGTTCCAGTCGCCAGGGGCGCTCTAGGGGTGTGCCTAGGGATATATGTCGCCGCCAGGGGGTGCTCACGGTACCCAGAAGGCTCTGCGACAGGAAGTTACTTGACCCTCCCATACTGGTAGCCTCTTTTGATCGGTCGTTTGCGCTCCTTAACTACTGGCGTATACTTGCTTTTTGGGCGTGGAGTGTCTACGCGATATTAAACTATTAATCAATATATAATTACAGGCCCATTAATAAAAAACAGTATACACGCACTTGCCGTATCAAGTGGAAAATAATACGCCTGTATATTATTTAGAAGTCACTGAGCTAATGAAATTGCAACTTCATCCGTGGATTTCTGGTTGATACATGAGCAAACCCTGGTTTGATTCGACTGGTGTGTGCGTACGCATAGGCAAGCGTGTTCATGCCATCATGCTTTCAAAACGTGGTATTAGGATAATACTGTCTGGTTTGCCATCAATACAACATTTATATGAATGTCAAGCTTTGATTAGACGATGCAAATAAACACTGACAAAATATAATAATGTTACCTGTGTTTTATTTTTTTATGAAAGATCCGATGAACGGGTAGGCGTCTCTCAGAGTTGGTTTGCTATCTACTCAATAATAACTAACTGAACAAAGAGATAAAATGTGTCAATAAAAATTGGGTGCCACAAATCTGATATCCTTGGAGTGAACAAGCCTTTAAAAACGATGTTAGTTTTCACCAAAATCGGGACGTAAATCCGATACGCCCATTCCATCAATAATTAAGAATCCCCTTCTGATCTAGTTGAAATAACAAATGCTACCTGCCGCCGGCATTTCGTTTAGATGGAGCTCATCACAGATAAATGGATTTGCTCTCCCCAAAAAAACATCCCCGCAGATCAAAGGATACAAATCACTCCCCTTCGCATAACTGCTGAACTATTGGATTGAATAGGTGTGGCATACATTTGAGATCAGTTACATACATCATCAACCGACTGCGTCACTAGACGATCAGGCTTCGCGGTCGACTTAATTTGTAAGCCACTCGATGCGATGAAAGCTAGCTTCCATGTCATTCAGAATTATGTATTCAACTAGCTGTCCTATTCGCCGTTGCTGTCATGGCATACATTTGAGATAATTTACATTCATCATCAACAGACTGCGTCACTGTACTTGGGTTCGCGGTCGATTTCATTTGTGAGACACTCGATGCGAAGTGAGCTAAGCGTCACGTCATTGATAGTTCTCTCTTCAACCTGCTGTTCCATTCGTCGTTGCTGTCGTCCGCTGGCGCGTCTGTTCCAAGCTCCCCGGCCGATGTAACCATGTTGCAACACAGTGTCGCTGTGTGTACCGTTGGCTACATAACACTCTTGTGCAGCCAGTCAGCGTAAGTCCTTCACAATACGCTATTTTGTTTTAGTTGATTCTTGTAGATGTGTTCGTGCTAGATTTGTATTTAATATACTTGCCAGTATTATGCATTAATAAATTATGTATCTATATACTTATGGATTAACTCCAGGCGTGTATTTCTTCGGCAAGTGAGAATCACTACCTGAAGGTTATGTTTATTTTCCTCAAAATATAGCTCTTTGCACATTACGTATCACTATGATTGACACTTGGTGAATCTCATCCAGAAATGCTTGATCAGCCGACCAGATGTTGCAAATAACTTGCTTAATCGCTTCTCAAATTCCATCATGCCTGACTGCAAGTGCCTCGACCATATCTACACAAGTTTTAGGGCATCCATATTTTCGCCGAAATGCCCACATTCCTAGTCTTCCCGCGGTGTCGAGCGCTTTTGTGTGTGTGTAAAAGTCAACGGAAGGGATTTATTTCCACGATGCGTCTTCGACATATAAAATACTTTGAGTTTCAGTAGTTAATGCGGAAGGTAAGACTATAGAGGATCACTGTAGCGAATACATTGCCAGCTACTAAGAAGAGTGGTATATCTATGTCATTCCCATAAACTATCGATATCCTTTCTTAAACAGTGCAATAAATTTTGCACATTAGACTTGGACCCGCGTAACATTAAATACTGACACTGTGAAGTTGTGCAATGTTTCATGCAGTGCTCCTCCACATTTTATGCATTTCCCGGAAGTATCATCTTTTCCAGGCAATGTTTGGTTCTTGTGTGAGTCAACGGGTTTAGCCGTCTCATGTACTTCTGGTGGTTCAATAAGCACATTAGCAGTTGGAAACTGTTCCACTTTTTCAAGGGTATCAGTGGAAATGCCACCAACCATAGTAAGCAGAAATGACCAGCCGATCGTGTCAGTTTTGCATCTTTATCCTTCAATATGGTAGACGCGTCATCTGACTTCAGTGCACACTCACCGCAATGACAGGCCAATGGGTTCGTGAATCTCAAACATTTCGTTGTGTGTTACAAATAGTTAGACAGTTCTAAATCAAATGTTAAATGCTACACTCTATACGTAGTCATATATGTAGATGGAGGTACGGGGATATTAAATGATTCTCATAGCTATTTCTTTCTTTCGGGGGTGGGGGCCACATTGCGTACTATTTGTGTTCATATATGGTTAACTTTGATAGTCACATAATATGCTTTTTTCTTGTTTGTTATGGTTCTCCTAATCAATCAAATAATTTGATTACCCATTGAAGATGGAGTATCACACTGTTCTGAAACTCATATCAGCGCTTATTGTAACTCCTAAGTAATTTGCTTTGATAGTATTACCTAAAAAGTATACACCATTTCATAATTTACATCCACGTTCCCGTGTTCTGTAAGTAGGCATTTACATTTCTCAAAATTTAATAACATTTGCAATTTCTCAGACCATTTAACTAGTTTGTCTATAAGGTCCAGAAATAAACAACTACCGATATATATATATATATATATATATATATATATATATATATATATATATATATATATATATATATATATACAAAACAATATAGACAAACTAGTTAAATGGAGCTTAATGTCATTTTCCACTGTGTCTGGGGCATGTTTCTTTGGCAACGGAATGACGGTTGCTGACTTCCATAGCTTGGATAGTACTTCTTCCCCATGTGAGCTGTTAAAGATAGTTGTGACCGGTGCTACTAGAAGGTGCGAAAATCAATACCCATGGTGGTGGAATATTGTCCGATCCACTTGCTTTGTTAACCTTCGTCTTTTTAAGTGCCACCTCAGTATCTGTCACGCTGATAATGAATTCCACTGGCAATGGTTCGTCGGCGTCAAATATTGGGTGGGAAACTGAAATCTTGGTACGTATTCACACACTGACATAACTAACCCATTCACAGAGTTGACCAAGCTGTCCATATCCACATTATCCACTGCATCTCATTGCGGCTGTCAAATGACGTTCCCATGAGAAGCTTCACGTGTTTCCACATGTCAAATGTCGATGATTCCTCGAGTGTTGCGATTGTTTATGGGTAAAACTGGTGGAGCAATTGTGGTGCTGTGCGATTCACTTAATTCCTCAGTCTTCTGGATTGTTCCATGTCACCAGACACAAGAACACGTTGTCGCTCTCTGACCAGGTGCCGGAATCCATCTGTGAACCATTATCTGTGCTACGACGTCACACAGTCTTGTACTGAAAACGCGTGCCTAGTAAATAGTCCATGGTTTCCTGGAAGATATTAAAATGGACCTCGCACCTAAGCAATGTGCACATATACTCCCATCTGGTATTCGATAGCGCAGAAGTAAACATTGCTCGTTCATTGTTATATATTGCGCCTGGTAACGATGCCAGTGTCAAGTTTTATGAAACACGATGACACCAGTAACACCATCTTGTGGTCTGATGTCCTACTCCGTCAAGCACTGTCAGGCTACCGTACACAGGTGACATGTTATACCACATGTTGTCTAATATTGCACGATTACGTGTGGCTCTCTTAACAGTTTGCTCGAATTCATAATATGTGCAAAAAAAATGATTTCTTGAATTGATTGAAATCTCCACTTAAAATAGCACCATAGTCTGGGCTACGTCGCAAAATGGTGTCCAGACTAGTCATCAGGTACTCCCACAGCGAGCCGTTGTCACCACCAGGTGGGTGATATATGCATGCTATAATAATACATGATTATTTTTATTGGTAACTTTTTGCGCTTCAATCTAATCCATAGCACTTCGTGCTCATCATCTTCAATATCATGCAACCGATCATACACCAAGGTTTCTTTCACATAACCCTGTCCTCCTCCACCTTCTCTCTTCACCCGGTCCTTCCTTCCACAACAGAAACCAGCTAGTCAGACATATTCCGAATTCATGTAGCTCTTGAACCAGGTTTCTGTGACATTCATGCAGGCAGCGTCTTTCATGCGTGCCACCACGAGCAACTCATATAATTTATTCGGGGACCGGGCGTTGACATTAAAAACCCTGGTATGCTCCAGCGCGAATTGTTTGTGAGCGTGAGTAAATTGTCTGCATTCACAACTGATGTTCTGTGTTGTGATATTCTACGATAACGGTTGATTACATACTAAATGTTGGGCACTCCATTTTCAGTACGTGGTATGGCCGTGTTATTCTGGCCTCTTTCCTAGTCTCTCTTCGTGTGATGTTTGCTGTTTTGGCCCTTCTGACCAGAGAAAAAGCACGACACAACATGCTCATTTCGACATGTTTGGGTGACATGATTTGTGTCCCCACATTGTTACACTGGCCAGAAATACGCAAGTTGCCAGCAGCTATGCTACCCCTGCATCAGCAGGACGGCGCGCTGCGGTCATGCTTCGGCGGCCTTCTGCCAGTAGATTTCAGCGTATTGCGGCCCCCTGCGAAGAGGGACGACTATCCGGAGCGCTGCCGTCCTGTTTCGGCGGCCTTCTGTCAGTCGGCCTTCATGTATTGCAGCCCCTCTGCGAAGACGACCCCGTTGAGCTCCGTCTTCACGATGTTTACTATCCGCTAGTGAGAGGTTACACATTAACCTTTTTTACCCCGTAAGTAGAAAGATGGACACTATATTTTTGGAAGGGTGACGTGTCGCAAGATCCATAGCGGACAGAATCCTTTCACGTGTGCCCCTGTTGTATCGGGCAAGACACTGCTGATCGTCACACTGCTGACGTTCTCCGATGCTCTGCTGATGAGTTCGCTGAAGTCCTGCCTCACTTGATTCATGTCCGCGTCACCCATGACTACCTCGCTACAAACGATATTGAGTTCGTCAGCCTCTTTGCACACCGCACTCCTCTGGATAGCAATTAGTAAATCTTTTGGTGTATGCAAAGCCACTGGTTCATTGTCCGCAGTGATGACCTTGTGGATATCCCGTACAATCTAATCATCACACTTGAATACGAAGCTTGTATTTCTACGTTACTTGGCATAGGGATAGCGTTCAGTAGGCGCCTGACTCAGATTTGCCAAGTCCGACGACGTTTTGCCTAGTTTTAATTCATCCCTCTGATTTCGTTGGCATGATTTATTTAATTGCAAAGACATGCTACTTTTTCGACCAGAGCACAGTTTTTATTACTGATGGTATAATTTGCATTGCGCTGCGCCTCCACCAGTTTCATTAATTCGGCATTGTTTTCTTTTAACTGTAGCATTGTATCTTCGAGATTGGATACTTTATCCACATTACAACAATGGGCAGTTGTCTTCATGCATGGTAACTCCACGCGCCAATGATCGTCTCTGGCTGTTCGCCAACACAATCGCAGTGGACCCACAGCTGGCATTGTACCATGCTGCATGTTTCGTTTCCTTTATATTTGCACTGTGGAATAAAGAAAGTTGTTTTTGTTTTTTTCCTCTCCCTTTGCCTTTGTCACAGCTTTAGGGGGTTCCGCTACCTCGGTTAGCTGTGTTAATGTTTATGGCGGCGAAAGGTTAAGACTGACAACGGCCTTTACTCTTTAATGTAGGATAATATCAGGTATCAAATGCAAACAAAGGAAGCCTGTAAATGTAGTTCAGAAGGCATACTTACAAAAGCGTTCAACTTTTCATTAAAAGAGGGTGTGGTTCCTTTTGAATGGAAAGAGGCAAACCTCATACCATTATTTAAAATAACATTCAAGGAAAACAACTTTATTATGCCTATGTATAAAGCAATAGTTAGGCCTCATATACTGAATACAAGCTTGGAGACAATATCGTAAGAAGGATATAGATACGCTTGATAGAATACATAACTCAGATAAGTTAGTTTTGAAGAACGACTGAAAGAATGTGGTTTAACAACCCTAGAGGCAAGGCAGTTAAGATGAGATCATATTGAAGTTGTTTAAGATATTGAATGGGTATTAAAATATTGAAAGAAATAGTTTCACTCAACAAAAATAATACAACTAGAGGGATGAGGTAACATTAATAAAGGATCACTCTAGATTGGATATTAGGAAGTATTCTTTATCATAGAGGACAATCAATGAATGTTCACTTAAATGCGTGCTTGCGTGTGTCGTTATTATGCCCGTGCGCACATGGCCAGCTGAACGGTACTATAACTATCAGTGGATAATTGTTTTTGGGCGTGAAGTATCTACGTTTTATTAAACTATTTATCAACATATAATGACTAATTAAGCAAAAACACTGTCTAGACGCACTTGCTGTGTGAAGTGGAAACTGATATGTCGGTATATTATTCAGAAGTAACTGAGCGAAAGAAAATGTAACTTCATCCATCGACTTCTTGTTGATACGTGAGCAAACCCTGGTTTGATTCGAGGTTTGTAGAGTTTGGCTCTACGATGTGTACGTAATCACGTGCGTGTGCCTGTACGTACGTTCGCGTAAATATGCGTGTGCATGTCATCATCCCATCAAAACGTGGTAGTAAGATATTATTGTCTGGTTTACTATTAAAGCATCATATATGTGAATGTTAATCTTGAATAAACATTGTAAATGAACACTGGACAAAAAATATGTTATGTTTGTTAGACTTGTTATTTATTTTTGTGAAAGGTCTGAAAAACGGAGAGCAGTCTCTTGGCGTTGATCGCTAGATACTCAGTAATAAATAACTGAACATAGAATAACAATGTGTAAATGAAAACATCAATCTTGTTTCTTTAGTATACTACATAACATTAAAAAGGGAATTGAAAAAGTGCAAAAAATCTGATATCCGTGGAGTGAACAAACATCATACAAACGATGTTTATTTTAATTCATCATTCCGATGCTCCCTTTCCTTGAATAATTAGGAATTCCCTGCTGATCTAATTTAAATAATTAATGCTACCCATGCTACTGACAATCGTTCTTTGTAGATATTCTGCAAAACCTGCCGCAGCTGTTCCGTTTATATGGAGCTCATCACAAATAAACGGGTTTGTTCTCCCAACACAAGCATCCACACAATTTTACGAATCCAAATCTCCCCCCCCATGCATAGCTGTTGAACTAGTGCGTTGAATAGGCGTGACATAAAGTTGAGATCATTAACATACATCATCAACCGACTGCGTCGCCATAAGACCGGGCTTCGCGCTCGACTTCATTTGTAAGACATTTGATGCGAAGTGAGTTAGCTGTCACGTCATTCAGAGTTCTCTCTTCAAAGTGTTGTCTCATTCGTCGTTGTTGTCGACCCCTGGCGCGTATGTTCCAAGCTCGTCGGCCGAAGTAACCATGTTGCAACACTTTGTCACTGTGCAGCCAGTCAGCGTAAGTCCTTCACAATACGCCGTTTTGTTTTAGTTGATTCTTCTAGATGTATTCTTGCTAGTTTACATTGTTATTTACATGACAGCATTATAGATTAATTAGTTATATAGTTGTTTAAATAAATGTATCTTGTCAACAATTCACCATTCTCTGCACAACTGTTCACGGTATAATGTATTACTTTTTATTCAAACTGAATATTTCGACCACCGTCTTCTTCAGAATACTGAAGTTAAGGATGTGCCACATGAGCAGTGTCATGTGAAACAAGCTGGGGCAGGATATTTAGACAGTGGCGAAGTCAGTCTGTTCAAAAAAGGGTTACCTTTCGCGGTTACCTCATAGAGCCTCCCCTGAGACGATCTGATAATGGCAACATAATCATTAGCATGTAAGAGCATCAAAGAAACACACATGGCAGATGGGTTGAGAAGCGATGTAGCTAAAGCCGTGATGAAACATAAAGCCAAGGACACGAGATCCAACATATCACTGGAAGACAGGAAAGCACTTCAAACTATACCTAGCGAGAAGACGACCAATATTCTACCAACAGACAAGTAAAGCAACGGCGATTGTGAAGGCCACAGAATACGACACAAAGATTGCAGGATTATTCGGAGATGACACCACCTAAAATAAATTGAAAAGGGACCCCACTAAAGTGTACACAATTAAACTAGTCAACACCATGAAAGAGTGGAAAAGAACCAATACGATATCTGCTGTCATAGGGTATCTACCCTACATCAGAAGCTGTCCCAAAATTATATGGTTTACCTAAGATACACAATAACAATGTAGCATTAAGACATATAGTATCAAGTATAGGCATTATAACATACAAGACGGCAAAGTTCCTAGCCATCATTCCGAGTCCACTAGTTAAAAAAAAATATTTGTGAACAAAGAGCAAACAATTTGTAAAAAAAGATCGATAAAATGGAAGTTCCACCAGTGAGAACAATTGTTTAATGTGATGTGGCAGCACTGTTCACTAGTATTCCGGTTACAGAGGCGGTATCGGTGATTAAGAACCAATTAAACCAGGATACAACACTGCAAGACAGATGTGAACTATCATTCGTGCTGTGGTGACAAGGGTCTGATTTCCCATCTGTGGAGTGGTAGTGTAGTGGCAAGGGTCTGACCTCCCATCTGTGGAGTAAAAGTATAGTGGCAAGGGTCTGAGTATCCCATATGTGGAGTGGTAGTATAGTGGCAAGGGTCTGACCTCCCATCTGTGGAGTGGAAGTATAGTGGCAAGGGTGTGAGTCTCCCATATGTGGAGTGGTAGTGGAATGACAAGGGTAAGAATCTCCCATATGTGGAGTGGTAGTAGAGTGGCAAGAGTATAATCTCACATATGTGGAGTGGTACTGTAGTGGCAAGGGTTTGAGCCTCCCATATGTGGAGTGGTAGTATAGTGGCAAGGGTCTGAGTTTCCCATATGTGGCGTGGTAGCATAGTGGCAAGGGTCTGAGTTTCCCATCTGTGGAGTGGTAGTGTAGTGGCAAGGGTCTGATTATCCTGAGCGGCAAGGGTTTGAACCTCCCAACTGTGGAGTAGTAGTGTTGTGACAATTAATTGAGCCTCCCATATTTGGAGTGGTAGCATATTGGCACACACACACACACACACACACACACACACACACACACACACACACACACACACACACACATATATATATATATATATATATATATATATATATATATATATATATATATATATATATATATATATACATATGAACACGCAATCCTTTAACAGAGCCGTGTGATTGCATTTGCCCGAAAACCAGTACTGCCACGCCCAGCACACCTATTGCCGCCACGCCTTTAACAGAATTGTTAACCAAGTCGAACGACTTCCAAAACATTCAACTTAACATAGTTTCGCAACTTCTTCTAATAATTTATAAATCTCCTGCTTCGATTGTATCATTGACAAAAGGGCTTGATTTGTATTTCTGTTTAATCATACATTTCAGCCTACTCAGGTGTTAGATGAGGAATGTAGTTTCTCCTATATCCACGTCGGGTGGTGATCTTCCTTGCGACCCTTCATATAGTTCTGTTGACTGCGGTATATCTTTAATTGCTGCATATATTCTATGTTGTGCACAACGTTTTGAATTTGCCTTTTTGAGTTTGAACCGTCGACAAAATGCTATGGTTTGTGCGTGACAATTGCATTCATTTGTAGGCCATGTGATCAGTGTTGGGCCTGTGGAACTGGATCTATTATATTCTTGTTGCAGCATTCCGCCATCCGGCTGGTAACCAATATGAGGTCTAGATTGTGTGTCAATCATGCCATATTGATTTACCTTTGGTAGTTCAACAAAGTTTTACAAGTTGTAGCCCGCCCACAAATTACAAAAGTATCAGCCTCACGGTTCATTGACTCATGGACTAAACATGTCAATTGATCACAAAGAGTTTCATTGTTTCATCCATTACAGATCTGCCTCCACCAGGCTTTCACCTGGCGTCATACGTTGTCGCTGTGTTTTTATTCCTTTTTGTCGTGGCGCTGGGCGTAGCCTGGTGCTACGTCACAGCGCCACGAGAGTCGTCCCTTGAGGAGTCCCAGCCCCCAAGGAACAGCGACCACGACCACCTACTCTCCGTCAGCAGTTACGCTACCCATCTCAACACCATGGTTTGTCAAACGAAAGACCGACTGAAGCGACGATCGGCGGTTATCAGATTTTTCCGATACATTACATTTCGCAAAGAACAGGTTTATCCTCATGGTATAAGTTTATCCTCATGGTATAAATTTCACAAGCTTACATATAGAGAGGATCGAGCTGCTGTCGTCGGGTTGGTTGAGCAACATCTGGGGACGGCCATACTTTATCTTAATAATAATAATAATGTTATTCAATAAACAAAAAATTACGGCCAACCTTTTATCGTAATAATAATAATAATTTAATTTAATTTTCTAACACTTTACACTCGCTTCTTTAAAAAACTTACAAAATATGCGGTATTTTGCTTTTAATAGCAATCATTTTAAAAGCTTATTAAACATTAAAGTCCAATAATCGGCGACACAGTACAACGCCGGAAGTGAACGTTACACGACGGGTCGACGTCCATTAGGCAACGGTCCTGTGTGTCCGGGAAGAGCACGAAGTAACGACGCGAAGACAGATGGCGCGATGTTGAGATGTGCTGACGACTCCGTTTCCACCAGTCGTATCACCACTGCCGGCTACCAGTTGCGACATGTAGCTTCCTCTCTATGCTCATCACGGTAGACAACACCCAGTTGAAAATTATGAACATACCTGTACCTCCCCCGCAGTCAATCGAATGCTGAAACATTAACACATTCAAAGTAAAATATTTCAATGATACTAACAAAAGTACACTCTTCTTGTAAACCGACTGCATACATTACTTAAGCTATTCACGCGCTACAGATATGAACATCAACGAAATCAATTCGCGACTAAATAACTTGAGGACGGAGCTTTAAGTGAAACTGTCAGAATTATTTTTTTTGTGTGGATTTGTTTGGGTGGAATAAGGAGGTGAACGTTTCTTGAAGGTTTCTGTTATTCAGGATCAATCTCAAATGTACCGTGAAATTACCAGTGAGACAACCACCAGGACTAGATTGCCTCACACTGGGGAGTGATTGTTCAATCTCTTTATTAAACATGTTTGTTTGGAGGACCATGTACAAGTAAACATTATGATAAAACAACAGAAGCTGTCTGGTTGTTGGTTTAGCTAAGGATGTTGTGAGAGATGAACATCCGTATTCGAGACTAATAAGCTTACACTACGTTTGACAAAACATTGGGCCATGACATGTTTTAAAGAATCTGTTATTATAAGCGTACCGTAACATTGTTGTCTTTAGATAATAAGCTAACTGTTTATCACTATTAGTGTCATTTGGTGACTTGTGTAGCACAATTGAAAAGTGGTGGCAACTGAGTAACACCAGATAGCGACACTTTTCAATTGTTCCACACTAATGAAATTACAATAATTATGGATCCTGCTGATTAATAAAGGAGGTGTATGTTATTTAGGGGACGAACGCTTAATAGCTCGAATACGATAGTCTTATTGGTCAAACCAATCAATCAATGTACCCATTTTAGCGTAATTAAAAAGTAATACTGATCTCATTGGCAGCAAAAACAAACTGTGCACAAACGTATCAATGCAAGTAAGCATTCACACCGTGTAGAAGAAATGGCAACCTGTAGTGGTTTGACCAATTCTTAATTTTTATTTTATTTTATCCACATATTTTTGAAGATATGAATGATATATGGCAGAAACTCAATATATCTGGATTACTAGAGCTAGTTAATGACGGGGTGTGGCATTAAGTGGGGGTTGGCTCTAAAAAGGTGGGAGACGGTAGGTTGAGGCACCTGCCACACCCCCTTATTCACGGGAATGTATAACGATTCTCACTGGTTAACTGATAGTTGGGGTTTCGTATAATCAAAATGACTAACTTCTCTTTATGAATGACGCATATTTACATTCAGAAGTTGTATAAAACTGGAAAATAACAAACCAATATTTATTGATTGGTCAGTGCTTTATTGATCAGTCGTTGTATATTTACCTTCAGAAGTTGTATAAAACGGGAAAATAACAAACCGATCAATTATACGATGAAAAACTTAATAGTTCAACTTCAAAGGGGAATATTTATTGAACGGTCACTCTTTTATTGATCGGTCAATCTTTTATTGGTCAGTAAGTTTTTATTGGTCGGTCAGTCTTTTATTGGTCCATCAGTCTTTTATTGGTCAGTCAGTCTTATTTTTTCGGGCAGTTTTTATTGGTTGGTCAGTCTGTTATTGGTTGGTCAGTCTTGTATTGGTTGTTCAGTCTTTTATTGGTTGGTCAGTCTTTTATTGTTCGGTCAGTCTTTTATTGGTCGGTCAGTCTTTTATTGGACCATAAGTCTGTTATTGGTCCATCAGTCTTTTATTGGTTGGTCAATATGTTATTAGTTGGTCTGTCTTTTATTGGTTGGTCAGTGTGTTATTGGTTGGTCAGTATGTTATTGGTAGGTAAGTCTTTTATTTTTCGGTCAGTATTTTATTGTTCAGTCAGTCTTTTATTGGTCGGTCAGTTAGTTCCTGATGTCCAATCTACATTGATCCTTTACTAATTTTACCTCATGTCCTCTAGTTCTGCTATGCTTCTTGAGTGAGAAAAACATATTTCTATCAATATTTTCATACCCATTCAATATCTTAAAAACTTCAATCTGATCTCCTCTTAACCTCCTTGTCTTTAGAGTTGTTAAACCACATTCTTTCAGGAGTTCTTCATAACTAAGGTCTCTAAGTTCTGGAATTATTTTAGTTGCTCTCCTTTGTATGCGTTCAAGCGTATCTATATCCTTCTTACGATATGGTCTCCATGCTTGTATACAGTATTCTAAATGAGGTCTAACTATTGCTTTATAAAGAGGTATAATTAACTGTTTTCCCTTGTATGCTATGTTTCTTCTAATCAATCCAAGAATTTGATTACCCTTTGAAGCTGCAATACCACACTGCTCGGAAACTTTCATATCAGCGCTTATTGTAACTCCCAAGTCCTTTTCCTTTACAGTAGTACCCAGAACAGTATCTCCCATTTTATAGTTTACATTCAAGTTCCCATGTCCTGTATAGGAACTTGAATGTAAACTATAAAATGGGAGATACTGTTATGGGTACTACTGTAAAGGAAAAGGACTTAGGAGATAACTAGAAATGTTATAAAGGAGCGCCAGTTGTGGATTGTGGACTGGCAAACACAGACGTACTGGAAGAGTATAGTGTGTATGTGTGTTTACAGTTGGGTGTTTTTTTTATTAATGTGGAAGCAACAGCGAGTGCCACGTCAGACGGATGTTCCGCTAACGTCTGTAATCATACCTATCACGCCCTAGCCACGCAACGTACTACTCAACTGAAAACAATACATAATTTGGCGTAGAAATAACATATGTCAGTTTCACAACATGCATATAGATGGCGTCTGGCAGTAAAATACTGACTGATCAAAAAAGACTGACCAACCAATAAAAGACTGACCGATCAATAAAAGACTGACTGACCAATAAAAGACTGACGGACCAATAAAAGACTGACGGACCAATAAAAGACTGACCGACCAATAAAAGACTGACTGACCAATAAAAGACTGATGGACTAATAAAAGACTGACCGACCAATAAAACACTGACTGACCAATAAAATACTGACCGAAAAATAAAAGACTTACCTACCAATAACATACTGACCAACCAATAACACACTGACCAACCAATAAAAGACAGACCAACTAATAACATATTGACCAACCAATAAAAGACTGATGGACCAATAAAAGACTTATGGTCCAATAAAAGACTGACCGACCAATAAAAGACTGACCGAACAATAAAAGACTGACCAACCAATAAAAGACTGAACAACCAATACAAGACTGACCAACCAATAACAGACTGACCAACCAATAAAAACTGCCCGAAAAAATAAGACTTACTGACCAATAAAAGACTGATGGACCAATAAAATACTGACCGACCAATAAAAACTTACTGACCAATAAAAGATTGACCGATCAATAAAAGAGTGACCGTTCAATAAATATTCCCCTTTGAAGTTGAACTATTAAGTTTTTCATTGTATAATTGATCGGTTTGTTATTTTCCCGTTTTATACAACTTCTGAAGGTAAATATACAACGACTGATCAATAAAGCACTGACCAATCAATAAATATTGGTTTGTTATTTTCCAGTTTTATACAACTTCTGAATGTAAATATACTTCATTCATAAAGAGAAGTTAGTCATTTCGATTATACGAAACCCCAACTATCAGTTAACCAGTGAGAATCGTTATACATTCCCGTGAATAAGGGGGTGTGGCAGGTGCCTCAACCTACCGTCTCCCACCTTTTTAGAGCCAACCCCCACTTAATGCCACACCCCGTCATTAACTAGCTCTAGTAATCCAGATATATTGAGTTTCTGCCATATATCATTCATATCTTCAAAAATATGTGGATAAAATAAAATAAAAATTAAGAATTGGTCAAATCACTACAGGCTGCCATTTCTTCTACACGGTGTGAATGCTTACTTGCATTGATATGTTTGTGCACAGTTTGTTTTTGCTGCCAATGACATCAGTATTACTTTTTAATTACGCTAAAATGGGTACATTGATTAATTGGTTTGACCAATAAGACTATCGTATTCGAGCTATTAAGCGTTCGTCCCCTAATTAACATACACCTCCTTTATTAATCAGCAGGATCCATAATTATTGTAATTTCATTAGTGTGGAACAATTGAAAAGTGTCGTCATCTGGTGTTACTCAGTTGCCACCACTTTTCAATTGTGCTACACAAGTCACCAAATGACACTAATAGTGATAAACAGTTAGCTTATTATCTAAAGACAACAATGTTACGGTACGCTTATAAGAACTGATTCTATAAAAAATGTCATGGCCCAATGTTTTGTCAAACGTAGTGTAAGTTTATTAGTCTCGAATACGGATGTTCATCTCTCACAACATCCTTAGCTAAACCAACAACCAGACAGCTTTTGTTGTTTTATCATAATGTTTACTTGTACATGGTCCTCTAAACAAACATGTTTAATAAAGAGATTGAACAATCACTCCCCAGTGTGAGGCAATCTAGTCCTGGTGGTTGTCTCACTGGTAATTTCACGGTACATTTGAGATTGATCCTGAATAACAGAAACCTTCAAGAAACGTTCACCTCCTTATTCCACCCAAACAAATCCACACAAAAAAATTAATTCTGACAGTTTCACTTAAAGCTCCGTCCTCAAGTTATTTAGTCGCGAATTGATTTCGTTGATGTTCATATCTGTAGCGCGTGAATAGCTTAAGTAATGTATGCAGTCGGTTTACAAGAAGAGTGTACTTTTGTTAGTATCATTGAAATATTTTACTTTGAATGTGTTAATGTTTCAGCATTCGATTGACTGCGGGGGAGGTACAGGTATGTTCATAATTTTCAACTGGGTGTTGTCTACCGTGATGAGCATAGAGAGGAAGCTACATGTCGCAACTTGTAACCGGCAGTGGTGATACGACTGGTGGAAACGGAGTCGTCAGCACATCTCAACATCGCGCCATCTGTCTTCGCGTCGTTACTTCGTGCTCTTCCCGGACACAAAGGACCGTTGCCTAATGGACGTCGACCCGTCGTGTCACGTTCACTTCCGGCGTTGTACTGTGTCGCCAATTATTGGACTTTAATGTTTAATAAGCTTTTAAAATGATTGCTATTAAAAGCAAAATACCGCATATTTTGTAAGTTTTTTAAAGAAACGATTGTAAAGTGTTAGAAAATTAAATTAAATTTTTATTATTATTACGATAAAAGGTTGGCCGTAATTTTTTGTTTATTGAATAACATTATTATTATTATTAAGATAAAGTATGGCCGTCCCCAGATGTTGCTCAACCAACCCGACGACAGCAGCTCGCTCCTCTCTATATGTAAGCTGGTGAAATTTATACCATGAGGATAAACTTATACCATGAGGATAAACCTGTTCTTTGCGAAATGTAATGTATCGGAAAAATGTGATAACCGCCGATCGTCGCTTCGGTCGGTCTTTCGTTTGACAAACCATGGTGTTGAGATGGGTAGCGTAACTGCTGACGGACAGTAGGTGGTCGTGGTCGCTGTTCCTTGGGGGCTGGGACTCCTCAAGGGATGACTCCCGTGGCGCTGTGACGTAGCACCAGGCTACGCCCAGCGCCACGACAAAAAGGAATAAAAACACAGCGACAACGTATGACGCCAGGTGAAAGCCTGGTGGAGGCAGATCTGTAATGGATGAAACAACGAAACTGTTTGTGATCAATTGACATGGTTAGTCCATGAGTCAATGAACCGTGAGGCTGATACTTTTGTAATTTGTGGGCGGGGTACAACTTGTAAAACTTTGTTGAACTACCAAAGGTAAATCAATATGGCATGATTGACACACAATCTAGACCTCATATTGGTTACCAGCCGGATGGCGGAATGCTGCAACAAGAATATAATAGATCCAGTTCCACAGGCCCAACACTGATCACATGGCCTACAAATGAATGCAATTGTCACGCACAAACCATAGCATTTTGTCGACGGTTCAAACTCAAAAAGGCAAATTCAAAACGTTGTGCACAACATAGAATATATGCAGCAATTAAAGATATACCGCAGTCAACAGAACTATATGAAGGGTCGCAAGGAAGATCACCACCCGACGTGGATATAGGAGAAACTACATTCCTCATCTAACACCTGAGTAGGCTGAAATGTATGATTAAACAAAATTACAAATCAAGCCCTTTTGTCAATGATACAATCGAAGCAGGAGATTTATAAAGTATTAGAAGAAGTTGCGAAACTATGTTAAGTTGAATGTTTTGGAAGTCGTTCGACTTGGTTTACAATTCTGTTAAAGGCGTGGCGGCAATAGGTGTGCTGGGTGTGGCAGTACTGGTTTTCGGGCAAATGCAATCACACGGCTCTGTTAAAGGATTGCTTGTTCATATGTATATATATATATATATATATATATATATATATATATATATATATATATATATATATATATATATATATATATATATATATATATATATATATATATATATATATATATATATATATATATATATATATATATATATATATGTGTGTGTGTGTGTGTGTGTGTTTGTGTGTGTGTATGTGTGTGTGTGTGTGTGTTTGTGCCAATATGCTACCACTCCAAATATGGGAGGCTTAATTAATTGTCACAACACTACCACTCCACAGTTGGGAGGTTCAAACCCTTGCCGCTATGCTACCGCTACACATATGGGACGTTCAGACCTTTGCCACTATGCAACCGGTACACATATGGGAGGTTCAGACCATTGCCAATATACTACCACTACACGTATGAGAGGCTCAAACCATTGCCAATACAATACCGCTCCACAAATGGGAGGCTCATACATTTGCCACCCTATTATCACTCCACATATGGGAGGCTCATACCCTTGTCACTATAGTATCGCCCAACAGATAAGAGGTTAGACTATTGCTACTACACTACCACTCCACAAATGGGAGGCTCAGACCCTTGTCACTATATTACCGCACCACAGATAAAAGCTTAGACTATTGCCACTACACTACCACTCCACATATGGGAGACTCAGACCCTAGCCACTACACTACCGCGCCACAGATAAGAGGTTAGACCATTGCCACTATACTACCACTCCACATATGGGAGGCTCAGACCCTTGCCACAACACTACCACACCACATATGGGAAACTCAGACCCTTGCCACTATACTACCACTCCACATATGGGAGGCTCAGACTCTTGCCACTACACTACCACACCACATATGGGAAACTCAGACCCTTGCCACTACACTACCACTCCACATATGGGATAATCAGACCCTTGCCACTACACTACCACTCCACATATGGGAATCTCAGACCCTTGCCCTATACTACCACTCCACATATGGGAAACTCAGACCCTTGCCCTATACTACCACTCCACATATGGGAAACTCAGACCCTTGCCACTACACTACCACTCCACAGATGGGAGGTTAGACTCTTGCCACTCTACTACCACACCACATATGGGAGACTCAGACCCTTGCCACTATACTTCCACTCCACAGATGGGAGGTCAGACCCTTGCCACTATACTACCACTCCACATATGGGATACTCATACCCTTGCCACTATACTTTTACTCCACAGATGGGAGGTCAGACCCTTGCCACTACACTACCACTCCACAGATGGGAAATCAGACCCTTGTCACCACAGCACGAATGATAGTTCACATCTGTCTTGCAGTGTTGTATCCTGGTTTATTTGGTTCTTAATCACCGATACCGCCTCTGTAACCGGAATACTAGTGAACAGGGCTGCCACATCACATTAAACAATTTTTCTCCCTGGTGGAACTTCCATTTTATCGATCTTTTTTTACAAATTGTTAGCTCTTTGTTCACAAATATTTTTTTTAACTAGTGGACTCGGAATGATGGCTAGGAACTTTGCCGTCTTGTATGTTATAATGCCTATACTTGATACTATATGTCTTAATGCTACATTGTTATTGTGTATCTTAGGCAAACCATATAATTTTGGGACAGCTTCTGATGTAGGGTAGATACCCTATGACAGCAGATATCGTATTGGTTCTTTTCCACTCGTTCATGGTGTTGACTAGTTTAATTGTGTACACTTTAGTGGGGTCCCTTTTCAATTTATTTTAGGTGGTGTCATCTCCGAACAATCCTGCAATCTTGGTGTCGTATTATGTGGCCTTCACAATCGCCGTTGCTTTACTTGTCTGTTGGTAGAATATTGGTCGTCTTCTCGCTACGTATAGTTTGAAGTGCTTTCCTGTCTTCCAGTGATATGTTGGATATCGTGTCCTTGGCTTTATGTTTCATCACGGCTTTAGCTACATCGCTTCTCAACCCATCTGCCATGTGTGTCTCTTTGATGTTCTTACATGCTAATGATTATGTTGCCATTATCAGATCGTCTCAGGGGAGGCTCTATGAGGTAACCGCGAAAGGTAACCCTTTCTTGAACAGACTGACTTCGCCACTGTCTAAATATCCTGCCCCAGCTTGTTTCACATGACACTGGTCATGTGGCACATCCTTAACTTCAGTATTGTGAAGAAGACGGTGGGATGCGGTCGAAATATTCAGTTTGAATAACAAGTATCTTGAGAGGTAATAACCGAGAAATCGGAGCATCTATCCATTCAAATAGCAGCAAACTATTATTGCATAATCTGCATAATCTCATACTGAATAATCAAAGTATTACAAAGAAGAAGTGAACTATATAAAGAGTATACCAATATAATATGCTGATGCATAAAAATATCAAAACAAACGGACACTATTTCGTGCCGGCGACAAGAATGGGCGATAATATAAGTAAACATATTAAGCATCAATGTCAAAGTGTAAAATTTTAAACAGTAAAAAAAACATTTATCTTAACGTTGACGTTGTGTCCGACACAAAGCAACTCATTAAATAGTATATTGCTTATCTATAATTAAAACTAAGAAACTGTAATACTTGAAAAACTATAAAATAGAGGAGGACCAAATGTTTTAACAATATATTTAACAAGATTTAACAAGATTACCATCCTAAACAACAAGTTCCAGATGGCAAGTGGACAAGGAAGCCATTGGCTTATCGAGAATCCAACAATGTTATCATCTATGTGTAGCCCGCACTTATCATATATGTGTAAATTATATTTTTAAACATATTCACACCATTAGCATTAATACAAAAATTTTAAATACATGAGCAAACCCTGGTTTGATTCGAGGTTTGTAGAGTTTGGTGTATACATTGTTACATGCGTGTGCGGGTGCGTACGTGTAAGAGTGCGTTTGCATGTCATAATGCCACAAAACGGGGCATTAGGATAGTATTGTCTAGTTTTCCATTAAAACATAATTCATATATAAATGAATATTGACAAAACTATATGATATTGTTTGGGTTCTTAGAGTTGTGTTTATTTTGTTCGTGAAAAGTCCGAAAAACGGATAGGCATCTCTCAGCGTTGAACACTACCTAATCAATAAGAACCAGATACTTGGAGTAGAAGGCATGCGGTAACATTAGTAAAGGATCAGTGTACATTGGATATTAGGAACTATTCTTTCTCATGGAGAACAATCAACGAATGTCCATGTGCGTGCGTACGTGCGTGCGTGCGTGCGTGCGTGCGTGCGTGCGTGCGGGTGTGCGTGCGT
This sequence comes from Lamellibrachia satsuma, assembly GCA_033239005.1. NCBI lineage: Eukaryota > Metazoa > Annelida > Polychaeta > Sabellida > Siboglinidae > Lamellibrachia > Lamellibrachia satsuma. The sequence continues at coordinate 3,236,587 of BSQZ01000066.1, forward strand.
GCGTGTGTCGTTACAATGCCCGTACGCACATGACAGGCTGGACCGTAGTGTTGTTATCTGCGTATAATTCCTTTCTGGGATTGGAGAATCTAAGTCACATGAAACTATTTATCAATATATAATTACAGACTCATTAATCAAAAACAATGTTTACACGCACTTGCTATATCAAGTGGAAATTAATACGTCGGTATATTATAGAGATGAAACTTCATATTTGGATTTTTGGTGGATACATGAACAAACCGTGGTTTAATTTGTAACTTTGACTCGATGGTGTGTACATTGTCACGTGTATGTACGTGTTCGTAAGGATAAGCATGCGTGTGCATGCCAGCGTGCCATCAAAACGTGATATTAGGATATTATTGTCTGGTTTACCATTAAAGTGTTATATACAGTATGTAAATGTCAAGTTTTGAATAAATGAACACTGACAACAATATGATAATGCTATGGTTGTTAAATTTGTGTTTCATTTTATATATATTATATATATATATATATATTATATTATCTATCAGCGTTTGTTGCTAGCAACTCAATAATAACTAACTGAACAAAGAAATAAAAAGTGCAGATGAAAATTAAATCTTGCTTATTTAGTACACTACACAAAAAATGGAATTGAAAAATGTTTAAAAATAGGGTGCAATAAACTTTGATATCCGTGGAGTGAACAACCAGCAAAAAACGCTGTTTGTTTTTATCAAATTCGGATAGTCATTACGATAACCAAAAATCCCCTACTCATCTAGCTTAAATAACTAGCTTACATAAATAATTGTACCCTTACTATTGTCAATCGTTCATTGCAGTTCTACTGCAAAACCTGTCCCCGCTATTCCGTCTAGATGGAGCTCATCACATATAAAATTGTTTGCTCTCCCAACAGAAGCATCCCGACAAATGTACGAAGTCTCCACACGCATAGCTGCTGAGCACATACATTTGATATCACTTACATACATCATCAACCGACTGCGTCACTTCATGACTTCGACTTCATTTGTAAGACAGTCGATGCGAAGTGAGCTACCTTCCACGTCATTCAGAGTTCTGTGTTCAACCTTCTGTCCCGTTCGTCGTTACTGTCGTCCGCAGGCGCGTCTGTTCCAAGCTCGTCGGCCGATGTAATCATGTTGCAACACATTGTCGCTGTATGTACCGTTGGCTACATAACACTCTTGTGCGGCCAGTCAGCGTAAGTCCTTCATAATACGCCGTTTTATTTATGTGAATCGGAGCTGTATCATCGCTCTCAGTGTCAGTGTCGGTTGCGATTATTACTGTTCGCTTGGTTCGTATTATATGAATCACCTACAGGTCGGTCATTCTTAGTGAAGTGAGTATCACTACGTGAAGCTTATGTTACTTCAATTCAGTGTTTGCTTTACTACATCTTTGAATCTACGTGTGAGGCGACCTCTGCTTCGACAGTGGCAAGTACAACATTTCTTTAGGAAGTATGTTGTCATTTAGTCGAACCACTCTGTATATCGCATATAAACTTAGTCGGGGTGTTTATTTATTTCAGTATGTACTTGTTAGGTATGCGAGTACTCCATATTATACATAGGTGTCACGTACGACTTTTCCTGACATGCTTTCGGTAAGGTGTCTATGCTTCAACTCCATAGACCTTCATGAAAAAAAAAACTATTGCACCAAACATTTCACTATGATTGAGACATGTTTAATCTCATCCACAAATGCTTGTGCAACTTGATGATGTCTTGTTTATGCACTTCTCCTATTCCATCATCCCTGAATGCAGTGCCTTGATAATTTCTGCAAATCTTTTAGGGAATGTTTTTTCCCGCAGCAATGGCCACAATCATTGTCGTCCCATGGCTTCGAACGTTTTTGTAAGAGACACTGACGACTATGTAGACGATTTTGTTCCATACCTTTATTCTATAATTTGACGCAAGGGACACAGAATAGTTCTTTTCCACGATGCGTCTTCCAGATCTAAAATCACTTTGAGTTTCAGTGATTACCTTTGAAATGCGGACCGTTAGGAGATTGAAGAACACTCTAGTGAATACTTTGTCAGGTACTAAGAGGCATACCTGTGCCATTTCCACACATTGACCGATCTCCTTACTTAAACCGTGTGATAAATGTTCGTACAAATCAACTCTTTTGGGACGCGTGCAACTTTCCATGCTGACACTATCACGTTGTGCAATGATTCCTGCAGTAACATTATGTTATCAGGTGATTCGACGGCTTTATCTGTCTCATATACTTAGGGCGGATCAGTAAGCAAATTAACAGTTTGAAATTGTTTCACACTTTCAAAGGTATCAGTGGAAATGTATCCAACCATAGTAAGAAGAAGTTAACAGCCGATCGTGTCAGTTTTGCATCTTTATCCTTCAATATGGTAGACGCGTCATATGACTTCAGTGCACACGTTCAGCAAAGATATGCAAAGACGGATAGAAATCTCAAACAGTGGATTTTGTGTTAGGAAAAGAAGGGCAGTTCCATGTCACTAAATCTTAAAACTACAACATGGTAGTTACTATTTGCCCATAGCTAAGACATGGGTTGGTGTAGCTCCAGAGAATGTCCACACACAAGTGGGTCGAACGCACTGCCCCTTAATGGCCACTTGCTGCTCCGATATGACTAGATAACCTAATCAGCATAGTGCGTTGTTGAAACATTAGGTGCGTCAATAAACTTGTGATGAGCTGAAGCCAAGCAATAACGAATATTATTATTTACGAGTTTCCATTTTCAGATGGACGTTTCCTTTTCACAAGACTGTATGCAACCACCAGCCAGGCCGGTGTAGCCTGGTGCCAGGCATCGGTAGGTGTTGATGATTGTGTGTGTGTTTGTGCGTGCGTGCGTGCGGGCGTCCGTGAGTGCGTACTGATGTATGTATATACACCTACACATGTTAATTACACATATCATGTAAACCTACATCATTAAAATAATATAAAGTAAGATTACAGGAGTGGCTTGCTGGGATTGTTAATTTGACCTTCAAATATACTATTATAAAAGTTTCCACAACATGTTCAGGTTACAAGCACGCTTGACCGTTAACATTGTCAAACTTCTGTTGCAAAATGTCTCCACAAAACAGATATACATGATGTAGTTTGTTATTTTGTGGTTGTATGCGCGGTATCAAACATGGTACAGCTTCGGTATAATGTGTGTCTTTGTCTGCTAGATAAAGGATCTGAAGACATCCAGGTGCTACCGAATGGACTGGCGTTCATCACATCGGTAAGTTCTGGGGGCCGTTTATGTTAGTTATTAATCATACGATGCTATCACTTATGTCGACAACGATGACGATAATCGAATTTTCTATCAATACAATCGTCGACAACGTAGAACATGACGACGAAGACTGTTGAGAAACGTGTGAGGGCGTATTAGAGAAACATAGCTAAATATCTTCATTTTTAACCTAAACTAATATTTGTTTTTGGGCAGGGTTTTCAAGCACCGAGTCGAGGCGATATCTTGTTGTTTGACTTCAAGAAGCCCAGACACGGGGCCCACATACTCGACATCGTAGGCGACCTCGACAGATCCACATTCTCTCCTCTCGGTCTCAGCATTTGGAAAGACTGCAACTCCAGTAAGATGTTGAGTAACACAGGACATTTTATTTGGAACTGTCTCCATCATTTAACAAACAATATTTGCGTAATAGGTTTAGCCGTTTAAATTGCTAACTATAATCCAACTAGCGTATGTTTGTATATTAACGTTTTCCTGCTAGATGGCTTGCACTTCAGGCGCCATGCTTTCAGAGATTATTCTAAGACCCCAAGAATAAAACGTAACTCCTTTATTTTTTTCTAAATACCCCGTATATCAAGGGTTCTTAGTGGGGTTTCATGGTAAATCGACAAATGTTCGCTACGTAAGACGTTAACTTCCAACAATCGCAGAAACCACGCGCGCGCGGCATATACTTCGGTACGTAAACCGTTTGAGATTACGTACCGAAGTATATGGGCGGTTTATATTCATTATAATAGAAAGCACGCACCCACGTATTGGCCCGAGGTCGCAGACCAACACAAATATTCATGGGTCTAAATTCACGCAACTTTCAACATTTTGAACATGCAAGAGGTATTGCATCACGTGGTAACACGTTTGATCTTCCCTTAAACAATATCGAGTGTATTGATGACAAATTAGCCAGAGGCATTTGGTAGACATTGCTATCATGACTGTCAAGTATGATTTACCAAGTTATCCCGTCCTGCAGATTTAATTTAATTTAATTTAGCGTCGTATATAAAACCTGTTCAGATGATTATTTAGTTATTTCTTAATGAGTTGTAATTTAATTTCTCTCCCGGAATGTGTATTAGGTAAATACGCGAAGTCGCCCAGAATGTTCTCAGTCACCATGTAACAGTCGCAATCACTTTTTGTATAATTGATTATGAGGCATTTTATTGCTTGTTTTTCAGACGTGATCTACATATTTGTTGTCAACGCTCGCGTGGACGGAAAACATACGGTGGAGAAGTTTCGCTACGACGAGAAGAGACGAAAGTTGTACCACCTGAGAACATACTGTGACCCGACCATCAAGCAGTCAGTTTTTCTAAAAATCCATGTCGTTAGTCAATATTAACCAGCGCCTTGTAAACTATCCGGAATTATTTAATCTTTCAGCTGGTTTTGTAAGCTGCCACATGGTATAAACGGACTGAAATGGCTTTCAGATTAATGTCGTAAATTCATATTTAAAATGTTCTGGGTCATTTCCGCTTTGATAACTACAATGTCGATTTCACTCGGACTCTTTATATTGAGGCTTTAACAAATATGTAGATACTGTATACATGGGTGTTCTTCGAATGTTTAAAAAAAATTAATTGATAATTAAACGTCATCGCTGTTTTCATGTTCACCATCAGCCCCAATGACATCGTGGCGACGGGATTAGACTGTTTCTACTTCACCAACTACTACAAGTACGATATCAAAAAGGAGTTATTGTGTCGTCTCAGGCTTGGCAACGTCGGCTTCTACGATGGCACCATGGGGCATATTCTACTAGCAGGAATTAGCATCCCGGATAGTATAAACACATCCCCGGATGGCAAGTAGGTGTCCACATTATTGATGTCCATCCGGAGTTCCCCATCTTCATAGCGAAGTTTGGGTTTACTCGAAATTGTTATAAAATTAGAAGATTCCGGTCATTTCTCCGGTTGACTGAGGGATGACAAGTCATGTTAACAAGCGCGACTAATAAGCGCATAAGCAGTTCGAAAATCGAGTAACATAGAATACGCCTGACGTACTAAATGATGCCGGTGTACACAAAACAAACGCATGACCTTAACCTACTGACAATAATAGAAATAGGTGTATAAAATTATGTTTTTATTTTTGTGAGCGAATTTTGCTACACTTCAACATTCGTGTCGTAGGGTTTTCGAACAGTATGACGCGGCCCATAAAATTAAGATTCTGTGTGTTCAACAAGGTTTAGTGACAGTCTTTATTGTAGTTACAAATGGTTATGCTTAGCAACTCTTATAAGTGCGTAGACCAAAACCATAACTATTGATCCCTTGAATGTGTTTTTTTTCGAAAGACATTCGTAAACTTAGCAAAATGTCAATAAATATGTCAAACCTTCCTTCTCCAAGCTGTTGTGGGCGGCGCCCGCCGCAATCTTCCGCCTCCCACTATTACGGGTAAATCTCTCGCTCTCCCATCATTGCCGAATTGTTCAACACATCGTGGTATATGTCGTCACAAAATAAATATGATCTGAAATGTAGTCAATATAGTTTCCAGATGGTAATTGCAACAATACAGATTTAGCAAAAATCTTAATGATTTCCCGTGGATTTGTAATTTCTGATGAATGAAGTAACGCGTTCTCGGCAACTTTTGTGAGAATCGATGAGGTCGGACATTATTTTAGAAGATCTGATCGAACACCCAAATCCTTCCTCCATCTACAACTGTCATGTTATATTAATGCCGGAGCCTGTTGGTTGCATTCATTGCGAGTTTTTCGTGTTGCTAGTCGCCGAATGTCAGTGAAGGTCGAATTAACGCAACATGTTGAACAATCTCTTTTTACTTAGATGTTTACTTAGAAGTTATGTATTAAATGTTGTGCCACGTGTTACAGATACGTATACATGTCGGAGATGGGAGGGAAACGTTTGAGTGTTTACATCAGGGAATCGGATAACAGTTTGACATTGACGCAGGTAAGGTGTGTTATGACGTATTTGTACCACAAACGCGATGGATGACAATGACACTACAGGCTACTTTTAACCGTGACACTTTTAGAGCCTATCACTATATTTGTTTCAATACTTTACGTGTCAATTATTCTCAATACTGTCATGGTTGTCATAAATAATTCCAGATGTGTCAAGGTTATTTATGTATATATAATAATCGGATTAATTTATACAACAGCCATTCCCATTGTGATTTAAAATTACCTTACATATCCCCTTCGGGAAGAGTGATCCATGAAGCTGCAGTTTTTCGCCAGTTTGTCTTTGACGTGACAAATCCTGTTCCACCTTCTTGTATCTAACACTGCACGTTCACTGTCGTATAAGATCTTAATAATTTATATTATCTTGTGTGATATTATTATTATTTTTAAAGGCTTCTTTGGTGCGCCAAGAAAAGGCCTTTTCGAGGTCGACGAAAGTGATGAATACAGTTGTCTGCCGCTCCACTACCTGCTCTATTATATTTTGCAGAATGGATATATTTCAATTGTATTTCTTCTTTCTGAAGCAGGCTAGTTATTCTCTCAATTTGTCATAAATTCAATATCTTATTATGTCCGCTATCACTCTTCCGATCACTTTGTTGGGAACTTGAATGTCTTTGATACTTCGTTTTGGTCCCAAAATGTTCCGAATAATCTTACACGCATTCTCTGTTGTATTCTAAAATGTGGGAGATAATATTTTTTTAAATTGTTAATAGTTACCTTGTTGGTTCTCACTATGGCAGTGAAAACTCGCTTTTTTATAATTTCCAGAGGTGCTAAGTAGCGTTGCGCAATAAATGGGATATGTACCGCTTTTTCATCCTGTGAGGGCGATAGATTCGCGCAGCGGTCGCGACTGGAAGTGTGGAAAGGAGTCCCTCCTGGTGGAAAACTTATTTAGAAGCAATAATGCTGTAGCTGGTAAGATTATGTAAATATGGTAGACATAGCGGTATACAACTCAGTAATATATTTCGCCGCCTATACACCGATTCAGGTTTCAACATATTATTCTCAAACGACGATTGGTATCACATTGCACGAAAGCTAGTTAGTTAGTTATTGATGTAATTACTTAGAAAGTCAGTCAACCAGTCACTCAGATAGTTGGTGTATTTCAGGTGGTTCCGCTAGGAGCAGCCGTCGGAAACATCAATGTTGACGTGGTTTCTGGACACTTATGGGTGACGGTGCACCGGGACGTCCAGTCGGTGCTGAAACACCTGCAGCCGCCTCACACCGCCTTATCGCCTTCCCAGGTACAACGAACTGTGGAATGGGATCATTGCGGGCAATTTGATTATACAAAGCAGATGATTCATTTAATTGGCGCGTATTAGGAAACTTTTAACAAAGAGTGATTCAGTCCCAGCCAATACATTTTCGGCAGTTGTATTTGAATTATGTACCATAATGTTTTGATTGAGGACGATATCCACAGTTACAATACCGCTTCCTTACCTCTCTATGAATAACACCTTCGTCAATTCATAACAATTTAGTTGAATCAAGTGAATATATGTGTGTGATATTCACTTGTACGAGCGTTCTTGCGTGGGTGCGTTAGTACATGTGTGCTTACGTGCGTGCATGCGCGTTTGACTTCTGGGTACTACTGTGGCTTTATGTGTTTGTGTGTGTGCGTGTGTGTGAATGTGTGTGTATGTTTGCATTCGGGAATAGTAAGCCTTCTGTATATATATATATATATATATATATATATATATATATATATATATATATATATATATATATATATATATATATATATATATATATATATATATATATATATATATATATCATACACGATAGGTTAACAGTGTCTGTTTTAATCCTGACTTTGAATTCCATTCTTCATTTATTCGTCGAATTTATTTCCGCTGTCACCTTCACTATCGTGTGTTTCTCGTTTATGCCACCACGGTCTCTTTATTGTTATTTCTATCTCCACGATATATTGCAATAGTTAATTATCTGATTGCAATGTCACGTCATGTTACTCGGCGCAGGTGCTGCGTTTGACGTTGTCCGAAGACTCTAAAGTGACAGACATTGCGGAAGTGTACTATAACGACGGACGACAAATCTCTTTCGCAAGCATCGCTGTGCGCTACCGCCGATACATGCTCGTTGGTAGCGTCTTCACGAAATTGCTTCTTTGTGAAGTAATCCACGCATAAATGTTGGAGTTGTCATCATATTTTTCAATCTGTCACGCGCACATACACATGTACGTACGAACGCACGTGGTAGTTGCTTAGTTTGGTGTACACACATTCGTTTATCATATGTATGCCTACCACGAATAAAAAATGTTTGGTCTATCTTAACATTGAACGCCGCTTCGTGCTTTATTTTATATCGAAATATTTCGTAGCCTTTCTAAATCATGACTAACTATAAAGGAGTACGTTGTTTCCCGCCAAATATACGCTGAATGTTCGAGGGCTAACAGCGATGGTAAGCTTTGTATATGAATAATAACATGTTCAGTTGTATAATATCTAGAAATTGTAAGACAAGCAATTGTTGAAACATTGAATTCGTATTATCCAAACGCATGACACCAGACATAATACGGATAATTATTTTTTTGCAACAACAAAATACCATTAATATTTGTCGGATATGTATTACCCCATATTTTAAACATATTGTTAAATAAGGCAAAAACATATAACATTACATACTATACTAACAATTCCTGTCAAGCAGATGATTACATGTGTAAATTTTTGGTGTACTTTTGGAAAGCTTTGATTTTATCTATTTAATATGAATATTCAAATTAAGCAAATCAACATACACATCATCACATTTTGCAACTTACTCTTTCAATTTTAACATTTTGTATATTTATAATAACAACTTCAATGAGCATGCGATTTCCAAATAGCAAATAATTAGTTTTATATATGATTAATATTAACATTTTAACTGTAATGATAAACTTAATTGTGGTCATCGCATCACAGATAACATATATAGTTTACCTTTATAGAGGTAGAGGTCTATTTTCTCTATACTATTCATAGTGACAATCTCACGAGATCATACTGCTCTCTGATCTGCACCTTAGGGTTGCCCTCAGACTAGTTTAAGATGGCGGCTTAATGTTGTTTTCTTCTGCATAGTTCCGAATATGACGTGATTGTCTGAAAAGCGCTGCGAACGTTAAAAGGGCAAGATCTATGCATGACTGTGCACTGCTATTTCATAAACATGCTGGAATCATAGAATGATATAGTATTACCACGCAACGAATTATGAATTATGTATTGCCACGTGAAGTGATATGGTATTGCCACGCCCCAACAACTTGTTGTTGTGTACTGAGTCCAGCAATACCTCGTGAACCAACACGGAGCAGCAGTCACACAGACGATTCATGGGAAGTGTTTGCGCTACGAATTATTGAACTATTAAATGATGATGCAGTATTTGCAAAGTTGATAAAAGCTCTGTACCCATGCGATGTAGCGGACACGATCGATTCGCTGAACGCACATATCGAAAACCTGGCCAAACTGGTAGAGACAAAGGACATGCGTATCGCTGAGCTACAAAAGAATATACATGCACTCGAAGAAAGCAGCGACAACCTAGAACAATAATCCCATCGGCCCAACTGACGAACTCACTGAGTTCCTGGGACAGGCGAGGGGGAGAACACCGACGCCACAGTACTGGCAGTGAGTAACGATAAGATGGGTGTCACCCCTCCACTCTCAATGCACGATGTAGCGTACCGGCAGTCGACCCATCATCGTCAGATTTCGATGAAAGTTCCACCAAGGAGAAAAATGGTATAATTTGATGTGACAACCCTGTTCACTAGTATTGCGGTAATAGAAACAGTATCGTTGATTAAGAACCGACTAAACCAGGATACAATACTGCAATACAGAGGTGAACTACCAGTAAACCAGAACACCACACTGTTCTCTCTGGACACCATATATTTCATTTAAGGTGGAGTGTTCTACAAACAGATGAAGGGAGCAGCCATGGGTTCACCGGTGTCTCTGGAAAGGAAAGCACCTCATCCTCCAGACATATGGTTGACATGTGTAGATGATACATTCACAGTGTTACAAAAGAGCGAAGTAGCACATTTCACACACAATTTGAACTCAATGGACGAGAACATTACTTCCACGGTCGAACCAGAACAGGGCAGCATGTTAGTCTTTCTAGACACATGTATGAAAGATGATGGATCAACCAGGTTAATATATATCGGAAAGCAAATCACACACACCAGCATTTGAACTGGGATTTTAATCACCACTTAGAACACAGCAGATCAGTGGTTGGGACACTCCAACAAAGGGAAGAAAAACTGGTAACAACAGTTTAGGACAAGAACATAAAAATGGATCAAGTCAAGAAAGTGCTGAAAGCAAATGGTTACAAAACTTGGATGTATAAAATCACGCAGCCAAGGAGAAAGATTGAGAACACCACCTCAGAAAAAACAGAATAAAACATACCATATGTCTGCCCTACATTATCTAACTATCAGAACAATTAGCAAGGATTTTCAATTCACATGACATACCAGTTGACCGCAAACGTATCAACACCCTGAGGTCACTGTTGGTGCACGCAAAAGAGAGAACAGCAGAGGCAGCAAAGTGTGGGGTTGTATATGATATACAATGCCCAGAATGTGACTAACACTATATAGGAGACACAGATAGAACATTTGACACAAGAAGTACATAACATCTATCTTGTCGCCAACACATATCAGCTGTAAGTGAACAGAAACTGAACACAGACCACCAGAGTTCGACGAAGGACGATTACAATCTAGATTATGAGGAGAACTGGCACATGAGGAAAATAAAATAAGGCGATCAACATTCACAGAAAGAAACCTACGCTGAACCGAGACGTTGGCCAGGAGCTCCCTGCAGCCCTGTTCCAGCTTGTGTCACATTATGTTGGTCCTGTCGCACATCCGTAACTTCAGTCTGCTGAAGAAGACCGCGTGATGCGGTCGAAATATTCAGATTGCATAACACGTTTCTTGAGGGGTAATATTGTTTAATTAGTGTGTTGCAATTGTTTTTGGCTAAGCTGTCTGCAGCATCTAGATTATTGTCTTAGTCCTAGGCTATGTTAACAAGAGTGACAGTTGCTCTATATTCTAGTCTTAATCCTAGGCTATGTTAACACGAGTGACAGTTGCTCCATGTAACAGGCCTAAGAGTCACAATTTAGCGATCGGTGTCGGTCCTGGTCGAAATGTATAATTCAATACATTAGTTTTAATCCCAGATTGGTTAATTCTGTCCTTGCAGCTGCATTGAAACTAAACAAAAGTGTTTTTCTTGTTCAAGTCTTCATTATCACTGAGACTATAACATGTTACTTATCTTCGAGCTAGTAATCTGTTTATTATCTGAGCCTACATCATTTGACGATAACTGCTATTCACTGAAACAAGATATATTTAATATCTACAAACACTCTGAGAAATTCATCAACGGTAGTATACGAATTAGCTGTTCGAAAACTTTGGTTTTACATGTTTTTTTCATTGCTTATGTACACACAGAAAACGGTGTACAAAATCCGGTTGCAACACATAATTAAGGTTGTATGTCGTGAACTGAAAAAGTGCATAAAACAGCGTGCCAAAAACAAATATCCTTGGAGTGAACAATCATCAAACAACGATGTTTGTTTGCATTAAAATCCGGTCGCCATTCCGATACCCCCATTCCGTCAGTATGTAAGAATCCTCTGCTCAACTTGGAACTAATGCCACACTTGCTGTTGTTAAACGTTCTTTTCAGTTCTTCTGCAAAACCTGCCGCCGTTATCCATGCTGTTGTCAATCGTTCTTTGCAGTCAACCGACTGCGTCACTAGACGACCAGTCGTCGCGGTCGATTTTATTTATAAGCCACTCGATGCGAAGTAAGCTAGCTTCAACGTCATTCAGAGTTATTTGTTTATCACACTGCCCCACTCGTCGTTGCATATGTTGACACATGAATCGAACAGTACCGTCTCTCTCGCTGTGTGTCTCGGTTGCGAATATTACTGCTCACTTCGATCATATTGCATGAATCGCCTCTAGGTCGGTCTTTCATCGGCAAGTGAATATCACTAGGGTCGTCATTCCAATCTGAATCCAACTTTCCCGCACGCATAGCTGTTTACCGGTGCGTTGAATAGGCGGCCGATGTAATCATGTTGCAACACATTGTCGCTGTATGTACAGTTGGCTACATAACACTCTTTTGCAGCCAGTCAGTGTAAGTCCTTCACAATACGCATTTTTCTGATTCTTCTAGATGTATTCGTGCAAGTTTTTAAGTTTAATTACATGCCACCAGTTATATATGTTCTATAATAAATTATATACATATAGCTATTTAATAAAATGTATATCGTTAAAACTTCACGAGCTGTATCCTCTACACAACAGTTGACAATATAATGTATTGCTTTTACTGCATAGCGATGGAGATAATTCCATTATTGTCTACGCTTGACACAGGAAACGGAACAATACCATTTCTCTCTCTCTGTCAGTCTCCGTTGCGATTATTACTGTTCGCTTGGTTCATATTGCATGAATCACCTCCACGTCGGTCGTTCTTCGGCATGTATAACTACCTGAAGTGTGTTTCTTTTCTTCAATGTTTGCATTAGTACATATTAAATATATATGTGAGGCGACCTCGGCCTTTAGTATTTTCCGACAGTTTGAAGTACAACATTTATTTAGGAAGTATTTTGTCATCTATTCTACTCACCTAATTGTTTATCTCATAGATACTTGCTAGGTGTGTTTGCTCATTTGCGTATGTCCTTTTTGGATATGCGCGTACTCCGTGTTATACCCATGTATCACCAGCAAGGCGTTTCCTAACATGCTTTTGGTACAGTGTCTCATCTCTGCAGCCCCATAGACAGCGTGGAAACTACTATTTATTTATGCACCAGATGTGTCACTCTGCTTGTCAAATGGTGAATCTCTTCCACAAATGCTTGTGCAGCCGACCAAAAGTTGATGATGCCTTACTAATGCGCTTCTCCGATTCCATCATCCCTGACTGCATGGCCTCGAACATTTCTACAACTATCTTAGGGCATATTTCTGCAGCAATGCCCACACCATGGCGTCGAACGTTTTTGTGACAGTCAATGATGACTACGTAAACGGTTTGGTTCGATACCTTTATTCTTTGATTTGACGTAAGTGAAACAAACTTGTTATTTCCTCGGTGCTTCTATCAGATCTAAAACCACTTTGAGTCGCATTAATCATGTTTGCAATGCGGACCGCAAGACGATCAAGACACACTTTTACGAATACTTTGCCATCTACTAAGGGGTGTGGTTTACATATGTCATTCGCATATACTGATCGATCTCTTTCGTAATCAGTGTAATCCATATGATAAATATCATAGCATATGTATCATATGTTCATATATATATCGTTACCTGTGATTGTCACTTAACATGTAAATGCATTTCCTAAGGCCTATATGAATACTATTTTTTGGACTATATTCATTTTCAAATGCCACTGAATGTCCGGCATTTCACGTGCATGCAATTGCATCGCGTGCGTGCATTCATGCGTTCGTTCGTGCGTGTGTGCGGTAGCGCCTTCGCCAAAATGCTTCTTTGTGAAGTACACCGCGCATAAATTATGCAGCCAATATAGAGGGGGAGGAAAAGGGAGGAAGGGAGAAAGGGAAATGGAAGTGGATTGGAAGAGGGAGATGGTGAGTGAGAGGAACATAGGGTGGTGGAGGGAGAGGCAGATGGAGACGAAGAGGGAAAGGGAACAATAATACTTGTTTTATTGCAAGTCAGCCGATATTACAAACTTTCCCAAAGTTGGTGCTTCCCTGGCTTGTTGACTGCCCGATTTTAAGCTTCGTGTAAAATTAAACCCAACATCTTTAGAAGAATTAACACAGGTCGTTATTATACCCGTGCGGATATGACCGCCTCAAATGTAGTGTAACCGAATAATTGCTTTTGAGGCGTGAAGCATTTATGCCATATTAAACTATTTATCAAAACATAATTACAAACTCATTAATCAAAGACACTGTCTACGCATGTGCTATATGAAGTGGAAACTAATACGTGTGAATGTTATTAAGCAACTGGGCGAAGGAAAATGTAACTTCATCCGTGGACGTTTGGTTGATAAATGAGCAAACCTTGGTTTGATTCGAGGTTTGTAGAGTTTTGCTCGATGGTGTGTAAATATTCACGAGCGTGTGCCGGTGCGTACATGAAGGCAAGTGTATGCATGCAATCATGCCTTCAAAACGTGGTATTAAGATATGACTGTCTGGTTTACCATTAAAATATAATTTATGTGAAAATCAAGTTTGAGTAGAGTGTGTACATAAAATCTTAACAACATATTATGATGTTATGGTTGTTAGACTTGTGTTTTATTTATCATGAATGTTCCGAAAAGCGGGTAAGCATCTCACAGCATTGGTCGTGTTTATTTGGTACACTGCATATCTAGCTGCTCAATAATAACTAACCGAACAAAGAAATATAACTTGTAGATAACAACTGAAATCTTATTTATTTAGTACACTACATAACTTTAAAAAGGACATTGAAAAGTGTTTAAAAATAGGGTGCATAAATATTGATATCGATGGAGTGAACAACCAGCAATATGGTGTTCATTCCGATACGCCATGTCCACTAATAATCAAGAATCCCTGCTCATGTAGTTTAAATAACTAATGCTACTCATGCTGTTGTCAATCGGTCATTGCAGTTCTACTGCAATACCTGCCCAGGCTATTCGATTTTGATGGAACCCTTCACAGATAAAAAGGTTTGATCTCCTAACAAAAAAACACCATAAATGTACGAATCTAACTTTTTCCCTCACGCATAGCTGCTGAAATATTGCATTTAATAGGCGTGACATACATTTGAGATCAGTTATATACATCATCAACCGACTGCGTCACAACACGACCACGCTTCGCGGTCGACTTCATTTGTAAGACTTCATGTATAAGCATAAAACCAGCAGCCAAAAAAACAGGAAAGGGAGAGGGAGGAAGGGAGAGGGAGAGAGATAGAGAGAGAGGAAGAGAGAAAGAGATAGAGAGAGAAAAAGAGACAGAGAAACAGACAGACAGAAACAGAGACAGAGAGAGAAAGGAAACGGTATGGGAGAGGGAGATGGAGACGCAGAGGGAGATGTAAAAGTAATACTGATTTAAATAGTAGTCAACCCAGATAACGGACAGTCCCAATGTTGTTGCTTCCCTGGCTTGCAAACCGCCTGATTTGAAGCTTCGTGTAACTCAACCCAACATCTTTAGAATAATTAAGTCCTGTCGTGTTTAGATAAGTGCGCACATAACCGCCTGAACGGTGGTGTAACAATCAACGTATAATAGATTTTTGGGCGTGGAGTATTTACGTCATATTAAACTATTTATCAATATATTATTACAGACTCTTTAATCAAAAGCACTGTCTACATGCACTTGCTATCTCAAGTGGAAAATAACACGCCTGCATATTATTTAGAAGTAACTGGGCGAAAGAAATTGCAACTTAATCCATGGACTTCTGGTTGATGCATGAGCAATCACTGGTTTGATTCGAGGTGTGTAGATTTTGGTTCGATGATGTGTACATAATCACGTTCGTGTGTGTGTTTGTGTGTGTGTGTGTGTGTTTGTGTGTGTGTGTGTGTGTGTGTGTGTGTGTGTGTGTGTGTGTGTGTGTGTGTGCGTACGCATAGGCCTGCGTGTTCATGCTATCATGCCTTCAAAACGTAGTATTATTATAATACTGTCTGGTTTGCCATCAAGAAAATATTTATGTGAATGTCAAGTTTTGAATAGACAGTGTAAATGAACACTGACAAAAATAAGATAATGTTATAATTGATAAACCTTTGTTTATTTTTTATGAAAGATCCGATAAACGGGTAGGCATTTGTCAGCTTTGATTGCTACCTACTAAATAAAACTAACTGAACAAATAAATAAAATGCGTCAATAAAAATTTAAATCTTATTTTTTTGTACACTACCACAAAAGTGCTTTAAAATTGGGTGCCACAAATCTTATATCCGTGGAGTGAGGAAGCCTTAAAAAAAGATGTTAGTTTAAAAAAAAATCGAGTCGTAATTTCGATACGCCAATTCCATGAAAAAAAAGTCATACTGATCTAGTTTAAATAACTCATTCTACACATTCTATTGTCAATCGTTCTCAATACTCGGTGACCGAGCGTTGACATATAGCAACTCTGGTATGCTCCAACGCGAATTGTTCGTGAGTGTGACTAAATTGTCTGCATTCATACTTCATGTTATGTGTTGTGATACGCTACGACAACGGGTGATTACAGACCGAATGTTGAGCACTCCACATTCAATACGCGACATGGCCGTGCTACTCTGGCCTCTTTCCTTGTCCCTCTTCGTGTGATGTTTGCTCTTGCGGCCCTTCTGACCACTGACAAAGCACGACACATCAAGCTCGTATCGATATGTTTGGGTCACATGATTTGTCTTCCAACACTTGTTACACTGGCCATAAATACGAAAGTGGTTTGAAGCTATGCTACTCCCTGAATCAGCAGGACGACTATCCGGCGCGCTGCGGTCCTATTTTGGCGACCTTCTGGCAGTAGGTTTCAGCGTATTGCGGCCCCCTGCGAAGAGGGACGACTATCTGGAGCGCTGCGGTCCTGTTTCGGCAGCCTTCTGCCAGTCGGTCTTGATGTATTGCAGCCCCTCTGCTAAGAGGAACCCGTTGAGCGCCATCTTCACGATGTTTACTGCTAGTAAGAGGTTACACATTAACCTTTTCACCCCGCAAGTAGAAAGATGGACACCATCATTTTGGAAGGCTGACGTGTCGCAAGATCCATCGTAGAAAAGGAAATTATGATCATTGTATACGAACCGGGCACCCGTGTCGCGACACTTACCCTTAAATTTTTTTATTTCCTCAAACCTTTCATCGTGTGCCCCTGTTGCACTGGGCAAGACATTACTGATCGTCACACTACTGACGTTCTCCGATGCACTGGTGATTAGGTCGCTGAAGTTGTGCTTCACGTGACTCATGTCTCTAGAGAGTACAGGGGTGAGGACCAACAATTTATATTTTTAATTAAGGAGAGCTTTCTTACTCAGCACGTACTAGAACCAACCAGGGGAGAAAATGTATTATATATAGTTTTATCATCACAAACATAATTAGTGGACAATGTAAAAATACATGAACCATTGGGTAACAGTGACCACAATCAAATACATTTTGACATCAATGTAAAACCAGAAAGTAAAAAAAAAACGTATAGGAGAAACTTCCACAAAGGTAACTATAAAGATATGAGAAAATACTTAGAAAAGCTAGATTGGAATAGCATGCTGATGAACAAGACCGCAATTCAATGTTGGAATATTCTAAAATATGAAATTGAGAGTACCATCGATGAATTTGTTCCCTTGAAAAAACAAGGAAAACGGTCTAGAAAGAAACATTTGTCAAAAGAAGCTATTAGAAAAATAGTGTTTAAGCAAACTATGTGGAGGTTTATGGGCGTACCAGAAAGGATGAAGGATATGCAAATTACAAAGAGGCACTTAACCTATAAATAACTAACTAACCTACAACTGAAATTAGAAAATTTAAAGAACCTTTGAAAAAAAATTAGCAAGTAATATAAAAAACGAGAACAGGAGTTTCTATGCTTATGAAAGGAGTAAACAGAAAGTTCGAGATAAGGTCGGACCACTGGAAAACACCAGGGGAAACATAATTTCAGACGGGTTTCAAATGGCAGAGGTCCTGAATGAGTATTTCAGCTCAGTTTTTACAACAGAAGATATCAGCTCAATTCCAGTTCCATTTAATAAATTTGAGGCCAAAACATCAGAACATTTAGGGCAGTTATGTGTAACTCCTGAAATTATAGCAAAGAAAATTAAGAAGAGAGATCGAGGAACAAGTCAGAAAAGTACAGACCAGTGAGTTTAACATCAGTTGTACTTAAATTACACGAAACATTAATTAGAGACCACATGTCTAAGGTTATGTCTAATCAATCGCTTATGTTTTTTTTAAGACATTACAAAGTGCGTAGATGACGGGTCACCAGTGGATGTTGTCTACTTAGATTTTCAGAACGCTTTCGATAAAGCGCCACATCAAAGAGTGTTACTTAAACTAAAAGCCCATGGTATAGGTAATGATGTAATCAACTGGATAGAAAAGTGACGTACACAGAGAAGACAGAGAGTAATAGAATATGGTGAGATTTCCAACTGGAAATCGGTTTTGAGTGGAGTACCACAGGGATCAGTGTTAAGGCCCATCCTCTTTTCAATATATATATATATAATATATATATATATATATATATATATATATATATATATATATATATATATATATATATATATATATATATATATATAAATGATTTGGAAGATAACATATCTAGCAAAGTACTCAAATGTGCATATGACACAAAAGTATCCAGAAAGGGTGCTAATGATACAAATAAATACAGTTTACAGGATGATATAGATAAATTCGTTAAATGGTCAGACAATTGGCAAATATTACTAAATTTTGGGAAGTGTAAATGTATACACATAGGACATGGACACATGGACGAAGAATATAAAATGGGGGATGCTGTAGATGCTTTTCTTGTGTGATAGAACCACACAAGAAAAGGATTGAGGTGTAACATTTAGTGCTGACATGAAAGTTTCAGAACAATGTGGGATTGCTGCTTCGAAAGAAAATCAAATTCTAGAGCTAATTAGGAGAATTATCATGTATATGGAGAAATAACTAATTGTACCCCTGTACAAAGCAATAGTTAGACCACATTTGGAATATTGTATTCAAGCATGGAGGCCATATCGTAAAAAGGACATAGACAAGCTAGACAGAATAAAACGAAGAGCAACTAAAATTATTCCAGAATTGAGAGACCTTAGTTACGAACGTCGCTGATTTCAATGTGGTTTGACAACACTAGAGACCAGGAGACTAAGAGGAGACCAAATATAAGTGTTTAAAATAGTGAATGGTTATGAGGTAGTTGATAGGAATATGGTCTTCAAACTTAAAGAAAGCAGTAGAACCATATGACACAAATCAGCATTAGTTAAGGAGCAGTGTAGGTTGGACATGAGAAAGTACTCTTTCTCACAGAGGGTGATAAATTAATGGAACAAACTGCCAAATAATTGTGTTAATGCTAGTAGTGTGAATATGTTTAAAAATAGAATTGACAGATATTTGCTAAGGTCGGGCTACACATAGATGAGAACATTTTTAGTCTCTCGATAAGCCAATGGCTTCCTTGTCCACTTGCCATCTACAAATTGTTATTTGGGATGGCAATCTTGTTAAATCTTGTTAAATGTCCGCGTCACCCATGACTACTTCGTTACAAACAATAGTGAGTCAGCCTCTTTGCACACCTCATTCCTCTGGGAAGCAATTAGTAATTTTTTGGCGTAGCCCTACTTGTTGTGTGCAAGGCCGTCGGTTCATTGTCCGCAGTAGTGACATTGTGGATATCCCGAACGAACTAGTCATCAAACATGAATACTATGCTTGTTTTTCTACTTTTCTGCGGCAGAGGATTAGCGTTCAGTAAGCGCCTGACTCAGATTTGCCAAGTCCGACGAAGTTTGTCAAGTTTTTCATTCATCGCTCTTATTTCGTTGCCATGATTTATTTCATTGCGAAGTCATGCTACTTGTTCGACCAGAGCATAGTTTTTATTCCTGATGGTATAATTTGCATTGCACTGCGTCTTCGTCAGTTTGATTAATTCGGCATTGTTTTCTTTTAACTGTAGCATTGTCTCTTCGAGTTTGGATACTTTATCCACGAATAGCATTACAACACTGTGCAGTTGTCTTCATGCATGGTAACTCCACGCTCCAATGATCGTCTCTGGCTGTTCGCCAAAGCATTCGTAGTGGACCCACAGCTGGCACAGGTGGCATTGTACCATGATGTCCGTTTTTCCTCTATGTTTGCACTGTGGAATACAGAAAGTTGTTTTGTTTTTTTCCCCTCTGCCTTTGCCTTTGTCACAGCTTTAGGGGTTCCGCTACCACGATTAGCTGTGCTGATGTTTGGGGCGGCGAAAGGTTAAGTTCGCAAGCATGGCGTCAGTGACGGTGAACTGAAGCTCGTCGTTACTGTTAACGCTTTCCGCCATTGAGTCACTCGTCGTGCAAAACAAGGTTTCCACCAAGCGTCTCGTAGTCATCCCACCTCGCCTGCTTATAGGTGGATCACGCAATGGGGTGAAGCGCTTAGCTCGTGTTATGTTCATCAGCGAGACGCCAAGCAGCACTGGCGCATGACGGCCGGCGAGTAACCCCAGTGGTTGGTCAAGCGTGAAGTTGGCCGATGTCGCTGACCACTCGTGTCAATGCGCATTCAACCGTAACTGGACGATATAGGGTGGTAGATCCACGGTATCTTCAAATCTCGCTCAATTTGACAGTAGCATTTAAAAGTACACAAAGATATCCGCATAACGTGTTCTTCCAATTGGCCCGGGTCTGTCAGACTGATAACAACCTTTACTCTTTAATGTAAGATAATATCAGGTATCAAATGCAAACAAAGGAAGCCTGTAAATGTAGTTCAGAAGGCGTACTTACAAAAGCGTTCAACTTTTCAATAAAAGAGGTGTTCCTTTTGAATGGAAAGAGGCAAACCTCATACCATTATTTAAAATAATATACAAGGCAAACAACTTTATTATGCCTATGTATAAAGCAATAGTTAGGCCTCATTTACTGAATACAAGCTTGGAGACAAAATCCTAATAAGGATATAGATACGCTTGAAAGAATACATGACTCAGATAAGTTAGTTTTGAAGAACGACTGAAAGAATGTGGTTTAACAACCCTAGAGGCAAGGCAGTTAAGATGAGATCAACTTGAAGTTGTTTAAAATATTGAATGGGTATTAAACTATTGATATAAATACTTTCACTAAAAAAATAATAGAACCTCATGGCTGTGAGGTAAAATTAATAAAGGATCACTCTAGATTGGATATTAGGAAGGACTCTTTCTCATAGAGTACAATCAATGAATGTTCACGTAAATGCGTGCGTGCGTGTGTCGTTACTATGCCCGTGCGCACATGGTTAGCTGAACGGTATAACTATCAGTGGATAATTGTTTTTGGGCGTGGAGTATCTACGTCTAGACGCACTGTCTAGAAGCACTTGCTATGTTAAGTGGAAACTGATATGTCGGTGTATTATTCAGAAGTAACCGAGCGAAAGAAAATGTAACTTCATCCATCGACTTCTTGTTGATACATGAGCAAACCCTGATTTGATTCAAGGTTTGTAGAGTTTGGCTCGATAATGTGTACATAATCACGTGCGTGTGCGTATGCTAACGCACGCGTAATTATGCTTGTGAAAAGGTGCTTAAAATTGGGCACCAAAAATCTTATATCCATGGAGTGAACAAACATCAAACAAGCGATATTTGTTTTCATTAAAATCGGGTCATCATTCCGATACTCCCATTCCTTGAATAATCAGGAATTCACTGCTGATCTAGTTTGAATAATTAATGCTACCCATGCTATTGTCAATCGTTCTTTGTAGATCTTCTGCAAAACCTGCGCCGCTGTTCCGTTTATATAGAGCTCATCACAAATAAACGGGTTTGTTCTCCCAACAAAAACATCCACACAAATCTACAAATCCAACTCTCTCCCACACGCATTGCTGTTGAACCAGTGTGTTGAACAGGCGTGACATACAGTTGAGATCATTAACATGCATCATCAACCGACAGAGTCGTAATACGAGCAGGGTTCGCGCTCGACTTCATTTGTAAGACAGTCGATGCGAAGTGAGCTAGTTGTCACGATATTCAGAGTTCTCTCTTTAAAAGTGCTGTCTCATTCGACGTTGCTATCGTCTCCTGGCGCGTATATTCCAAGCTCATCTGCTGAAGTAGCCATGTTGTTGATTTTTCTAAATGTATTCGTGGTAGTTTATATTGTTATTTACATGCCAGTATTATACATTAATCAGTTGTATAGTTGTTTAATTATATGTATATTGCTAATACTTCACCATATTTATTTTATGCACAACAGATGCGATGGCCGCCTCGTTTGCTACGTGAAGTTGGACGCGTTACGGATAGTCCCAAGCGTCTGATCAATGCATGTAATCGCGGAGTGACACCAGTAGAGGCTGGGCGCAAAGTCCGAATTATATTCAGTAGACTATATATGTGAGGCGACCTCGGATGTTAGTACTTTCCGACAAATGGAAGTACAACATTATTTAGGAAGTATGTTGTCATCTATTCGAGCCACCTGATTTGTTTATTCCATAGATACTTACTAGATATGTTTGCTCATTTGAATATGTTCTTTTTGGATAAGCTAATACTCCGTGTTATGCCCATATATAACAAGCAAGGAATGTAGTTTCCTTACATGCTTTTGGTACAGTGTCTCCTCTGCAGCTCCGTAGACAACGTGGAAAGAACTATTTCTCTATGGACCAGATATTTCACTCGGAGTGGTTTACATATGTCATTCGCATACGCTGATCGATCGCTTTCTTTATCAGTGTGATCAGTTTGGCACATATGAACTCATGTGGGACTCGTGCAACATTCCATACTTACACGGTTTAACAATCAGCATTATATCCTGCCTTCAAAATGTGGTATTAGTATAATACAGTCTGGTTTGCCATCAAGACAACATTTCTATGAATGTCAAGTTTTGAATACACAGTGTAAATAAACACTGACAAAAATATGATAATGTAATGGATGTTAGACTTGTGTTTTTTTAATGAAAGATCAGATAAACAGGTAGGCATCTCTCAGCGTTGGTTGTTACCTACTCAATAATAACCAACTGAACAAAGAAATAAAACGTGTCAATAAAAATTGTGCTTAAAATTGGGTGCCACAAATCTGATATCCTTGATGTGAACAAACCTTAAAAAACGAAGTTAGTTTTCTCCAAAATCGGGTCGTAATTTCGATACGCCCATTCCATCAATAACTAAGAATCCCCGCTTATTTAGTTGAAATAACTAATGCTACCCAGGCTATTGGCAATCGTTCATTGCAGTTCTTCCGCAAAACCTGTCGCCGCTATTTCGCTTAGATGGAGCTCATCACAGATAAAAAGGATTGCTCTCCATAAAAAAACATCCCCACAGATCTAAGGATACAAGTCACTCCCCTCTCCCATACCTGCTGAAGTAGTGTGTTGAATAGGTGTGGCATACATTTGAGATCAGGTACATACATCATCAACCGACTGCGTCACTAGACGACAAGGCTTCGCGGTCGAGTTAATTTGTAAGACACACGATGCGAAGTAAGCTAGCTACCACGTCAATCAGAATGCTGTCTTCAACCAGCTGTCGTATTCGCCATGCTGTCGTGGATCATTTACATACATCATCAACAGACTGTGTCACTATATTTGGGTTCGCGGTCGACTTCATTTGTGAGACATTCGATGCGAAGTGAGCTAGGAGTCACTCAGAACTATCTCTAAAGCCTACTGTTCCATTCGTTGTTGCTGTCGTCCGCTGGCGCGTCTGTTCCAAGCTCGTCGGCCGATGTAACCATGTTGCAACACATTGTCGCTGTGTGTACCGTTGGCTACATAACACTCTTAAGCAGCCAGTCAGCGTAAGTCCTTCACAATACGCTATTTTGTTTTAGTTGATTTGTGTAGATGTGTTCGTCCTAGATTTTAATTTAGTTCACATGCCAGTGTTATACACTAATAAGTTATGTATCCATAAATATTTGCGGATTAACTCCAGGTGTGTATTCCTTCGGCAAGTGAGTATCACAACCTGAAGTTTATATTTCATTTCCTCAATGTACTTATCTTTACACAATATATTTTACTATGATTGACACTTGGTGAATCTCATCCCCAAATGCTTGAACAGCCAACCAAACGTTGAATATACCTTGCTTCCCCAATTCCTTCATACCTGATTGCAATGCCTCGATCATTTCTACAACACACTTAGGACAACCATATTTTCGCAGAAATGCCCACAGTCCTAGTCTTATCACGGTGTCGGACGCTTTTTGGTAAAGGTCAACGCAAGGGACACACAATAGTTATTTCCACGGTGCGTCTTCGACATATAAAACACTTTGAGTTTCAGTAATTAATGCGGAAGGTAATACTATTGACGAACACTCTTGTGAATACATTGTCTGCTACTAAGACGAGTGGTATATCTATGTCATTCTCATAGACTATCGATATCCTTTCTTAAATAGTGCAATACATTTTGCACACACTATTTCGACCCGCGTAACAATGAATACTGAAACTGTGAAGTTGTGCAGTGTTTCCTGCAGTGATATGCCTCCACATTTCAGATATTTCCCGGAAGTATCATCTTTACCAGGCAATGTTTGGTTCTTGGGTGATTCGACGGCTTTATCCGTCTCATATGCTTCGGGTGGTTCAGTAAGCAAATTAGCAGTTGCAGACTGTTCCACTTTTTGAAGGGTATCATTGGAAATGTCTCCAACCATAATAAGCAGAAGTGACCAGCCGATCGTGTAAATGTTGCAACGTTAACCTTCAATATGGTAGACGCCTCACATGGCGTGCGTGCACACACACACTGCAAAGACAGGCCAATCCGTTTGTGAACCTCAAACATGTCATTGTGTGTTACAAAGAGACGGGCAGTTCAAAATCAAATGCTACACTCTATAGGTATATGGAGGTACGGGAATATTAAGTGATACTCATTGGTAGATATATCTTTACTTCTTTGGGGGTGTGGGGGCAACGTTGCTTATATGTATTCATATGTATGGTTAACTCTGATTGTCACTTAATATGTTTTGTCCTTGTATGTTATAGTTATCACAATAAACCAAATAATTTGAGTTCCCTTTGAAGGTGCAATATTACACTGCTCAGAAACTTTCGTATCAGCACTTATTGCAACTTCTAAGTCCTTTTCTTTTAGAGTAGTACCTAAATATATATCCCATTTCATAATTTACATCCACGTTACCGTGACCTATGTGTAGGCATTTACATGTCCCAACATTTAATATATATATATATATATATATATATATATATATATATATATATATATATTAAAAATAATAAAGGTTATAATACTGATCATTGTGGTTACCCACTCAAAACTGATTTCCACTTTGGAACCTCCTACTACAACACGCTGTCTTCAGTCAGTCATTGTTATATCCAATCGATTATCCATGGGCTTTTAACATAAGTAGTAATCTTTGATGTGACTTTTCGTCAAAAGCCTTCTGAAAATATAAGTGCAATGCCACTGCCATTCCTCCGAACTGCGATATAGGTATAATGTAATTTTCCACTCTGTTTGGGGGTGTGTCTTTGGCAACGGAATGACAGTTGCTGACTTCCATAGCTTGGGTAGTACTCCTTTCCCATGTGAGCTGTTTAAGAGAGTTGTGACCGGTGCCACTAGAAGGAAAAAATAACC
Source organism: Lamellibrachia satsuma (assembly GCA_033239005.1). Lineage (NCBI taxonomy): Eukaryota > Metazoa > Annelida > Polychaeta > Sabellida > Siboglinidae > Lamellibrachia > Lamellibrachia satsuma. Next base: position 3,262,422 of record BSQZ01000066.1, read on the forward strand.
CATTCATAGACTTGACCAAGCTGCCCATATCCCCATTAGTGCATTTAATGGCAAGCCCCTGCATCTCATTGAGGCTGTCAGATGACGTTCCCATGAGAAGCTTCACTTGTTTCCACCAGTCAAATGTCGTTGATTCCTCGAGTGTTGCGATTTTTATTGGTAAAACTGGTGGAGCAATTGTGGTGCTGTGCGATTGACGAAGGTCTTCTGGCTTGTTCCATGTCACCAGACACACGAGCAGGTTGTCGCTCTCTGACCAGGGCCCGGAACCCATCTGTGATCCATGGTTTATTTGTGCTACGATGTGACACTCCGATGTGATACTCCTGCAACGAGCCGTTGCCAACACCAGATGGGTTATTGATGCACGCTATAATAATACATGAGTATTTTATTTGTAATTTTTTGGGCTTCAATCTAATCCATAGCACTTCGTGCTAATCATCTTCAACATCATGCAACCGATCATACACCAAGGTCTCTGCCATATAAGACGCTTCTCCTCCATCTCCTCTCTCCACCCGGTCCTTCCTTTCACAACTAAAACAACACCTACCGATGCCTGGTACCAGTCTACATGGGCCTGGCTGGTGGTTATATACCGTCTTGTGGAAAGAAAACGTCCATCTGAAAAAGTAAACTTGTAAACGAAAACATAATAATTGTGTGTGAGCGTGCGTGTTTGAGTGCGTATTGATGCATATATAAACACCGACACATGTTAAGTACACATATCATGTAAACCTACATCATTAATATAATATAAAGTAAGACCACAAGAGTGGCTTGCTGGGATTTTTAATTTGGTCTTCAAATATAATACTATAAACAGCAACATATTCAGGTTACAGGCACGTTTAACCGTTAACATTGTCTACCTTATGTCGCTTTATGTCTCCACACAATAGAGATACATTATGTCGTTTGTTATTCCATGATTGTATGCGCGGTATCAAACCTAGTACAGCTTCGGTATAATGTGTGTCCGTGTTTGCTAGATAAAGGCTCCCAGGACATCCAGGTGCTACCGAATGGAGTGGCGTTCATCACATCGGTAAGTTCTGGTGGCCGTTTATGTTAGTTATTAATCATATAATGGTACTACGTATGTTGACAACGACGAAGTTAACCGCCTTCAGGGTGATTACAATCGTCGACAACGTAGATGATGACGACGAAGATATTGGAAAACGAAAACGTTGAGGGCATAGTAGAGAGACTTAACGAAATAATGTTGTTTTTAACCTAAACTCGTCTTTTATTTATTGGACAGGGTTTTCAAGCACCGAGTCGGGGCGACATATTGCTGTTTGACTTCAAGAAGCCCAGACACGGGGCCTACGCACTCGACATCGTAGGCGACCTCGACAGATCCACATTCTCTCCTCTCGGTCTCAGCATTTGGAGAGATTGCAACTCCAGTAAGACTTTGTGCAACACAGGACATTTTCTATGGAACTGTCTTTGGCTGCGGCTATATGTCACCGTTAACATTCCGTCGTTTAACAAGTAATATTTGTGTAATAGTTATTGCCGAATTATATATCTCTATAACAAAACGCCTTTTTTCGAAATGCCCCTTATATTAATGGTTATTAGTGGTTGTTATGGTAAAAAACATATGTTCGCTACGTAAAACGTTAACTTCCAACAATCGCAGAAATTAAGCGCACGCGCGGCGAGTACTTCGGCACGTAAACCGTTTGAGATTACGTAGCGCCATCTGGCCGGTTTATATTACGTAAAACGTTAATTTCCAACAATCGCAGAAACCACGCGCGCGCGGCAAATACTTCGGTACGTAAACCATTTGAAAGTACGTGGCGCCATCTGGGATGTTTATATTCATTATAATGGAAAACAAGGTAGCAATCGTACATAACATCGACTGGGTTGCTTGGTATATCCCATCTTGGGAGGTTTTTTTAGTATGATCTAACTGTAATCGAACTAGGGCATGTTTGTAAGTTTGTATGTGGTTATGTTAACGTTTCCCTCATAGACGGCTTGCCCCTCGGGCGCCAAACTTTCAGGGATTAATCTACGAAGTATATGCCATCTGGGCGGTTTATATTAATTATTGTACATAGCACGCACCCACGTATTGGCCCGAGGGCCAATGCACAATAAAATTATATTCTGCTATTCTACAACCAACACAAATATCCATGGGCGTGACGCGGTTGGCATATTGGCCTCAGGCATTTGGTAAACATTGCTAACAAGACTGTCACGTATGAGCTACCGAGTTATCCAGTCCTGAGGACGGACATTTTACTAGTAATAATAATTTTTTTTTTATATAGCGCCACATTACCGGATATAAACATCTGTTCAGAGGATTATTTAGTTATTTCTTAATGGGTTGTAATTTATTGAATGGGTACTAATTAAACACGTGAAGTCTCTCAGAATGTTCTCAGTCACCATGTAACAGTCGCATTCACTTTTTGTTTCATTGATTATGACGCATTATATTACTTGTTTTTTTTTCAGACGTGATCTACATATTTGTTGTCAACGCTCGCGAGGAAGGAAAACATACGGTGGAGAAGTTTCGCTACGACGAGAAGAGACGACAGTTGTGCCACATCCGAACATACCGTGACCCGACAATCACGCAGTCAGTGTCTCTAAAAATCCATGTCGTTAGACAATATTAATCAACGTCTTGTAAACTATCCGGATTTATTTATTCTTTCAACTCGTTTGGTAAGCTGTTACAGATTAATGTCGTAGATTCATATATTTAAAAAATGTGCTGAGTCATTTCCGTATTGATAACTACAATGTCGATTTCACTCGGACTCTTTCTACTGGGGCTTTGAAAAACTGTAGATACTGTATATATTTGGATTCTTGGAATGTTTAAAACAATTAAATGGATATTTCAACGTTATGGCTGTTTTCATGTGCACCACCAGCCCCAATGATATCTTGGCGACGGGAGAAGACTGTTTCTACTTCACCAACTACTACAAGTTCAATTTTATAAAAGAGTTCATTCGTCGTCTAAGTCTTGGCAATGTCGGTTACTACGATGGCACCAGGGGGCATATTCTCCTAGCAGGACGTAACATCCCGAATAGTTTAAACACATCCCCGGATGGCAAGTAGGTGTCCACAGTACTGTTGTCCATACGAAGTTGCACATGTTTAGAGCGAATAAAAAATTATGGTTTGGGTTCACTGTTCTAAAATTAGCAGATTCCTGTGATTTTTCCGGTTGACCGAGGGCTGATATGTTAACCAGCGCGACCAATAAGGCATACGCAGTTCTACGAAAATTGGATAACACAGACTACACGTGACGTACTAAATGATGCCGGTGTACACATAACCAACGTATTGTTATAACCTACTGACAATATTAAGAATAGAAATATATACAAATATGTTTTAATTTTTGCGAGCGAAATTTGCTAGACTTCGACACTAGTGACGTAGGGTTATCAAACAGTATGAAGCGGCGCATGAATTAAAAGACGCTGTGTGTTCAACAAGGTTTTCCTAGTAAACTACTGGCGTGATATTTTTAATTGTAATTGCAACTGTTTATGCTTAGCAACTCTTATAAGTGCGTAGGCCAAAAACCGTAAATTTTGCTTCCCCTGAATGCGCTTTGTCAAAAGGCATTCGTAACATTAACGAAATATCCCTAGAAATACCAAAGCTGCCAACTCTCCTAGTTTTTTGTGGGCGACGCCCGCCGCAACATTCCGCCTCCCACTATTACAGGCAAATCTCTTGCTCTCCCAATATTGTCGAATTGTACAACACATCGTGGCATGGGTCATCACAAAATCAAAAGAATATTAAGTGTAGTCAGTGTTGTTTCCAGATGGTAACTGCAACAATAAAGTTTTGCAAAAATCTTAATTAAATCCCGTGGATTTGTAATTTCTGATGAATGAAGTAATGCGTTCTCTACAACTTTTATAAGAAGCGATAAGGTCTGAGATAAGTTTAAGGATCTAAGCGAACACCCGAACCCTTCATCCATCCGCAACTATCGTGTTATGAAAATGTCAGAGCTTGTTGGTTTATTCATTACTGGTGTTTCGTGTTGCTAGTCGCCCAATCTCATTGAAGGTAGAATTAACGCAACTGAACATGTTGAATAATCTCTTTTTTACTTAGATGTTTACTGAGAAGTGACGTATTAAGTTTGGTACCACATGTTACAGGTACGTATGCATGTCGGAGATAGGAGGGAAACGTTTGAGCGTTTACATCAGGGAATCGGACAACAGTTTGACATTGACGCAGGTAAGGCTTGTGATAACGTATTTGTACCACAAACTCGACGAATGGAAATAATACTTACGGCTACTTTTAACCGTGTCACTGTTAGAGCCAATCACGATCTTTGTTTCAATACTTTACTAGTCAATTATTCCCAAACGTGTCACGGTTCTTTTTCTGCATGTATTAAACGGATTAGTTTGTAGAACAGCCCATTGTGATTTACAATTATTTCTTCTATGGGACGGTCTTAAACCGTTGAATTTTTCACAACAATGTGAATTAATCAACTCCATTACCCTACTTTACATATCCTCTTCGGATAGAGTGATCCATACATTTGCAGTTTTTCGCCATTTTGTTTTTCTCGTGACAAATCCTGCTCCACCTTCTTGTCTTGACTTCATCTAACACTGCACATTCACTGTCCGCGTTTAAGGTATTAATTATTTAGATTATCTTGTGTGAGATTCCGCAGCTCTCCATGATTTTCCAAAGGCTCCCTCGGTGCGCGGAGTAAAAGGCCTTTTCGAAGTCGACGAAAATGATGTATAAAGTCGTCTGCCGCACCACTACATGCTCTATTATATTTTACATAATGAATACATTACAACTGTATATCTTCTTCTGAAGCCTGCTAGTTATTATCTCAACTTATCGTCAACTCAATATCTTATTACATCCATAATCACATTTCCGAACACTTTGCTGGGAACTTCCATATCTGTCATACTTCGTTTTGTTCCCGAAATGTTCCTAATAACCTTACAAGCATTCTCTCTTGCAGTCCACAATGTGGGAGATAATAATGTTCGATCTATGTTTTACAGTTACATTGATGGTCCCACTTCTCAATATCACAGTGACAACTCGCCTTTCATAATATCCAAAGGTGCTAAGTACCATTGCAAACAAACGGGATATGTACAGCTTTTCATTGTGTGAGGGCGATAGATGAAGGCTTCGCGCCTCCGTCGCGACGTGGAGTGTAAAATGGGGTTTCCCCTATTGGAATAATGTTTTAGATGAAATAAAGCTATAGATGGTAAGATTCTGTAAATGTGGAAGACATAGCGGTGGACTTGGCAGCTCTGTAACATTTATCGCCGCCTAGATTCCGGTTTCAACATTGTATTCTCTAACGACGATTAGTATCACATTGGACTAAGTGAGCTAGCTAGTTATTGATTTAATTACTTAGTTGGTCAGACACTCAGTCAATCACATAGTTGGTTTGATTCAGGTGGTTCCGCTGGGATCATCCGTCGGAAACATCTATGTTGACGTGGTTTCTGGACATTTGTGGGTGGCTGGGTACCCGGACGGCCGGTCTCTGATGAACCACGAGTTGCCGCCTCACACCACCAGAACGCCTTCGCAGGTACAATGGACTCGGCATTGTAGAATCAGTACAGACAAATTGATTCTACAAAGCAGATGATTTACTTAAACGGCGCGTATTAGGACAGTTGCAAGAGGGAGTGATTCAGTCCCATCCAATATATTTTCGGCAGTTTTATTTGAATAATGTACCATAATGCTTTTATTGAGAATGTTTCAATACCGTTGCCTTCTGTGGCCTTTCATATCAATGTAATTGAATCACGTGCGTGAACATGTGTGATATGCACTTGCACGTTCACGTGCGTACGTGCATGCGTGCGTTCGTGCATGTGTGTGCATGCGCGTTTGAGTACAGGCTCATCTGGATTCGAATGTGTTGTATGTGGGAGTCTGAATTTGGAAATAGTAGACACTATGTATTTATATATGTGTCATACACGAGACGATAACAATGTATGTTGCAATACTGACATATGTGAATTCCCTTCGTCATCTATTCGTCGTGTTTCCGCTGTCACCTTCGCTATCGTGTGTTTTCGTTTATATCAACAGTGTTTCCATTTTTGTTCTTTTTATACCTCCAACATATACTTAAATTGTTAATTATCTGAGCAGAATTTCTCGTCATGTTGCTTGGCGCAGGTGCTGCGGCTGACGTTGTCAGAAGACTCCAAAGTGACAGACATTGCGGAGGTGTACTACAACGACGGATGTGAAATATCTGCGTCAAGCGTCGCTGTCCACTACGGCCGATATATGCTCGTTGGTAGCGTCTTCACAAAACTGCTTCTTTGTGAAGTACATCACGTATAGATGTTGCAGCTGTCATCATAAGTTCCATTCTGCTGCGCAAGTACTGCACGCAGACGCACGAATGCACGCTCGCACGCACAAACGCACGCACACGGTCATACATACACATACACAAACATACACACACACGCATGCACACACGCACGCACGCACGCACGCACGCACGCACACACACACACACACACACACACACACACGCGCGCGCGTACAGTCTCTCAAATACACATGCAAGCACGAACACACGTGGTAGATGTTGCTTATTTTGGTGTACAAACAATCGGTTGTCACATGTAGACCGACCACGAATAAAGCTTGATTGGTCTACCTTTATAAAGTGTGCTATTTCGTACTATAGTCTGTCTAAATATTTCTGAACCATGTCGATATTTAGGAAGGAAGCGTTATAACTTGGAATTACCTGTGCGATATATTACAGATCCACCCTCCATAAATTGCAGATATGATTACTACAGTTGTGTCTTACGTTTGTAAATGTCATGATTGATACACGTTTACCTATCCAACAATGCCTAAAGGTATGGACGTAATGATTATATAAGCATGAACATGTTATGTATATATCCCATCAGTGTAATAACCGTGAACCATCCAGACATATTGTAATTTTCCAAACAATGTTTTTTTCCCTGAAATTGTGTGTTAATGTGCACACATTAACACACAATAATGTATAATGCTGTCGTGCCGTTACATTTTGGAACTAGCACGGACATAAGTAGAACATCAACTAAAACACATCGCAGTACATAGTAGATCATTGTGTAAGACCTAAGCTCGCCATACATATACCGTCTCTCAATCGCAAACAGTTTGTCTGCTTACAACTAGTTTGGCAAATAACCATCACATGTCCGCAGAAAGTGTTGCCAACAGTTGGTGGAGTACATTCACATAATGACTTCGTTTGTGTTGCCAATTGAAAACAGTAGTAACCAACGTGTTGCCAACTGAAGAATCGGTATGGGTATGGGTATGGGGGTCTATGTAGCCAACGGTACCCACAACGACAATCTGGCGCAATGTGGTCGCATCCGCGAACGAGCTTGGAACAGGAGTTATCTAAACCAAATCAGCAGAGGGATTCTTAATTGATGCTTCAGTTGAGTTTTCTTTGTTTGCAATACGGACATCAACATTGTTATGATACTTCAGACGGCCTAAAATAATTAAAACCAAAATGATCCAAAGTTGGAATATTTTTTTTAAATAATGGATCTTCGAAGACCCCTGGTAATAGGTCCGTTAAACGTGCATTCGATTTCAAACACTTGTCATAATATTTTGTAGTGTTCTAAGTAAACTAGATTTCACCTTACTTTAATACTTTTAAATTATTTGTTATGTTGTAGTTTGTGTTGAACTGCTAGTGATCAACGCTGAGTAAGGATCGTCGCGTCACATTTTGCAAGTCGATTTTCACCCGGTTTTCGTATCTGTCATTCATCAAGTCTCAAAAGCACAAGTCCAACAACCATAGCAACATCACACTTATTTCTTTATTATACCATACATTAAATACTTGAATACGACATTCACAGTAATGACGTTTAATGGTAAATCACCTCACCATCTCTCAATGCAACCTTTTGAGAATGGTGGCTCACGCCCACACACGCCGGCACGCACTCACACACGCGCGCATACACGCACTTACGCACGCAAAAACGTGGTCTTATGATAATTAGGCCGACCGACTGTGGTCTGTATGATACTTGGGTTAATGATGATGGCATTTAACCGAGAGTGGCTTTCACTCACGACCGAGCCGTACGGACTAAAATAAGTAATAAATGAGAGGTTTATAAACATGCAAGGTGGGAAGAAGATTGGAGTGTTTCCGGTAATTGTGGTCATAGAGGTGGTCATTGGTTCTATCCGGTCAAGTGAAGGTTCACTTGGGTCTACCCGGCATGTTTATGGACATTTCCGGTCGATCTAGGGTCAAGATAGGGACATAGCCTGGTCAATGAGGACTGGTCAAAGGTCATTTGTGGTCAGTGGCGTCATCGAGGATCATTTACAAGAGGGATTGCCTCAAAAATAGAGGCCCCGAGCTTAGGGGTGAACCAACACCGCGCCAGAGGCTCCAAGGGTGAGATGAGATGAAGAGGTAACAGGGACCTTCCCACACCCGAGGCCCATAGCATGGGTAGCATTAGTTATTTAAACTCGATGAACAGGGGATTCTTAATTATTGATTGAATGAGGGAATCAGAATGACGACCCGATTTTTGTGCAAACATTGTTTTTTGGTGTTTGTTCACTCCAAGGATATGTGCTTATTTAAGCACTTTTCTCAATTCCCTTTTTATGTTCTGTAGTGTACTAAATAAACCTATTTCAATTGTCATTTACAAATGGCATTTATTTGTTCAGTTATTTATTATTGAGTAGCTAGTGACCAATGCTGAGAAAGGCGTATCATTTAAGTGTTCATTTACGCGGTCTATTCAAAACTTCACATTCACATAAATAATGTTTTTATGGTTAAACATACAACAATATCCTAATACCACGTATTGGTTGTATGAAGGCATGCACACGCGCGCTAACTGGTACGCACACGCACACGCACATGCACGTGATTAATTACACACCATGGAGCCAAATTCTACAAACCTCGAATCAAACCAGGGTTTGCTAATATATAGACCAGAAGTCCGTGGATGAAGTTTCATATTTTTTCTTTTAATTTTATCATATACAGACATATTAGTTTCCACTTGACATAGCAAGTGCGTATAGACAGTGTATTTGTTTAATGACTCTGTAATTATATATTGTTAAAAAGTGTAATATGACGTAGGTACTCCAAACACAAAAGTCAATTATTCGCTGAGAGTTACATACCCGTCCAGCCTGCCATGTGTGCACGGGTACAATAACGACATGAGTTAATTCTTCTAGATATGTTTGGCCGAGTTTTACACGCAGCTTCAAATCAGGCAGTCAGTAAGCGAGGGAAGCAACAACATTGCGAAAGTGTGTTATCTGAGCTGACTGGGCTGACAATTTAACCAGTATTACTTTTCCCTCTCCCTCTGCGTCTCCATCTCCATCTCCCTCCGCCATTTTCTCTTCCTCATGCTCTTGATCACGTTCTTCCTATTCCTTTCCTTCTACACCCAGTCTCTCCCTCCTTTCTTCCCTCCCCTCCCACTTTTTATTGGCTGCAGGATTTATGCGAGGTGTAATTCACAAATAAGTATCTTGGTGAATGCGCTACCGCACACACGTACGTACGCACGAACTCACGCACGCACACACACATTGGAATATGGATATCTTACAAAATAAAAGCATTCATATAGGCCTATAGAAATACGCTTACGTATTAAGTGACAATCAGATTTAATCATATTTTGAACACATAATACATATGCTATGACATTGTTCACATGGTTTATACGTTCACAGCTGTGGTTGAGATCGAGGCATTGTGTTAAGAAAGATCTCGAAAGGGCAGAAGTGAACAGCCGATAATGGAGGGGTTAGCAGAAGATCGCAATAGATAGAGATCACAAATAAAATGATGTGACCCACACACCGCAAGGGACATAAGGACAGAAGAAAAGGGCTATGCTAGACAATGGTTATCATTTAGTATCCATACCCTTACCTCCATCGGCCTATATGACTACGTATAAATTGTAGCATTTGGCATGCTCATACATACATATCAAACCGCTTCATATTGGACGACTACATTGTATATATATATATATATATATATATATATATATATATATATATATATATATATATATATATATATATATATATATATATATATATATATATATATATATATATATATATATATATATATATATATATCGACTGGTACGAAATCACTCACCATTCCAGTTGTCTTAAAATGCTTAAATTAAGTGAAACAGCGGGTTAATATAATCGAATTAGCGGAACCACCTGAAAAAACAATCACTAACGTCAAAACTATGTCTCTAATAAGCTCTAATATATATTTTTTTGCAATTAACAATGTTAAATGTTTTTTTATCACACTATTAAATAGTGTGATAAAACTAGAGACTAGGATACTAAGAGAAGACCAAATGTTTGTCTCCTCTTAGTCTCCTAATCTCACGGGTTGTCAAACCACATTCATATAAGTGGTTTTCATAGCTAAATTCTCAATTCTGGAATAGTCTTAGTTGCTCTTCTTTGTATTATTTCTATTGTTCCTATGTCCTTGTTAAGATATGGCCTCCATGCTTGTATACAATATTCCAAATGTCTTCTAACTATTGCTTTGCACAAGGGTACAATTAGCTGTTTCTCCTTATATGTGATTGTTCTCTAATTAGCCCTAGAATTCGAGCACCTTTTGAAGCAGAGATCCCACATTACTCTGAAACTTCCAGGTCAACACTAAATGTTATAAATAAGTCCTTTTCTTGTGTGGTTGTTCATATCATCCTGAACAAGTAGTTTATCTGTATCATGTGTAACCTTTCTGAATAATTTAGTGTAATCTGCAAATTTCAGTACTTTGCTGAATATGTAATATCTGTGTGTGTGTATATATATATATATATATATATATATATATATATATATATATATATATATATATATATATATATATATATATATATATATATATATATATATATATATATATATATATATATATATATATATATGTATATATATATATATATATATATATATATATATATATATATATATATATATATATATATATATATATATATATATATATATATATATATATATATATATATATATGTATATTATATATATATATATATATATATATATATATATATATATATATATACATAATATATATATATATATATATATATATATATATATACATATATATATATATAATATATACATATATAATATATATATATATATATATATATATATATATATATATATATATATAAATACATATATACATATATAAATAAATATATATATATATATATATATAAATGAATATATATATATATATATATATATATATTACCTCTTTCATGTGTTGAGGTGATCCTTTTCGTTTATCACCCTTTTCATCACCATCATTATCATCATCATCATTATCATCATCATAATCGTTATCATCATCATCATAGTCATAATCATCATCATCATTATCATCGTCACTAAGATTACCCCTTAATTGTCATCATCAGCATAATCTTGTATCACCCTCATCAACACCTTCTACGTCATCAGTATTAACATCATCATCATCACCATCATAATGATTATCATCATCATTTTTATTATATTACTGGTCGATTTATTGCATTACCGGTCGATTATTACATTGCCAGTCGATTTATTACATTACCGGTCGATTTATTACATTATCGGTCGATTTATTACATTATCGGTCAATTTATTACATTACCGGTCGATTATTACATTATCGGTCGATTTATTACATTACTAGTCGATTATTACATTATCGGTCAATTTATTACATTACTGGTCGATTATTACATTACCGGTCGATTTATTCAATTACCGGTCGATTATTACCTTACTCGGTCGATTTATTACATTACTGGTCGATTATTACATTACTTATTGTAACAGACGACGCGGCTGAGTCGAATGGGCTAAACGTACCTCGCCCATGACGGCATTGCACGCAAGATGCCTCTGCATCTCAACGCTTCGCCCGCGCTGTGTCTTCCTCGATACGTATATAGAAGAGAGACAGCAGACTTTCTGTTGCCGACGCGCGAGTAGCAGAGAGTATACTGTAGAATTACTGGGAGAGAGACTTTGGAAGTCTACCGCCGAGGCACGCGTAGGGGGCATAACAGTAAATGAATTCAAGGGATAGGAGACTAGAATTAGGCAAGCAGGAACGAGCTACAAACAATACAGAGCATGGACGATAGGACATAACACTGTCGCGCAAACAACAGCAATAGCACGTGGGTCAACTCCGTGAACGTGTGGACCAAATCGGCATTCGTTAACGCATCGACAGTAAAAAAGAAACGGTTAAACGCGTACACCGGAATATTTGCCATAACAATGGGTAGATAGAAATATGTTGTGAAAAGCATTGTGACATTGAGTAAAGTACAAAAACGGCAACGAACATGGAAGGAGCAATACGATTCAGCTACGAAAATCATC
>BSQZ01000066.1:3280000-3305000 GCA_033239005.1 Lamellibrachia satsuma
AGTTTACACTTTACTGTTTGATATTGTTTTAGTACTATATTTGTTTTATTATCTATACAAATATTAATCATTAAAGAGTAATACAAACCTTTCTATGATATTCAATTAAATCCGTTTTAGCATATCATCTATTAATTTCAATCACTTTACTCTGTAATACTACACCCATATAAAAGATAGGCTGGACTAAAATTATAGACTACTAACAGACAGACAGACAGACAGACAGACAAAATCGTTTATTTATCCATTTGTACATAGTATTACAGTAACTGTAATTCCTATTAATTAATATATTTAGTACAACGTGGATTTGGGAGACTCCTATTAAGACTAAAGGAGTCGCTCTCATAGGAGCCACCTTGGTAAGTTTTCATTGAATTTATTGTATATTTCCGCTTGTGTAGATTAACGTTAACACGTACAGCTAGATTAATTATTTGTTATTGACCATGCGTGCAAGTGTAGCAGTTAACTTCGGTGCATATGCATACATAGCTTTTTATAATAATTTTTTTAGCATAAGATATATATCCCTGTAAGCTGTGTGTGGTCACCTTATCTTTTAATATGTCTGGAGTATTGTTGATGATATGTGGTAAATTATATTTCAGACACTTTTTTGCAAATTCGTGTTGTGTTCTAAATGTGTGTATTTTGTTGTGTTTACGCGTGAAATGATTATGTATGTGTGTATTCTGGTTTATCGGCCAGCTTTGTAAGTATGCTGGTAATTGTTTGTGTATGAATTTATAATAAAATCGTAGTATCTGTACTTTAAGTAAGTCTTCAACCTTTAGAACAGAGAGGCTTTTATATAATGGTTCCATATGTGAGTTATATTTGGTTACAGATATTATTCTAATTGCTTTCTTCTGTAATTTTATTATCCTATTACACTGATAGCCCCAAATCATTAGGCAGTAATTTATGTGGGGTAATATTAATGAATTATACAGTATAATTCTGATACTTTTTGGTAAGACATGCTTCAATTTGTTTATAATTCCGATTGTCCTAGAACACTTATTTGCTATTTTCTCAATGTATTTATTCCAATTTAAATGTGTGTCTAATATTAAACCTAAGAAGTTGAAATGTTGGACTCTTTCAATGTTTACACCATCTATTGTTAGTGTTGGTACTGTTACCTTTTTGTTTGGCATTTGAAAAATCATATATTTAGTTTTGTTGATATTTAATGTTAATTTATTTAATTTTAACCATTCTGCTATGTTGTGTAGTTCTGTATTTATCATATGTTCAGTATTTGGATTGTTTGTACCATTTGTAAAAGACCCGAGCGTACTTACTAGAGAAGTATCATCGGCATATGTAATGAATTTAAAGACATTACTGGCTTGTGAGAAATCGTTAATATATATAATGAATAACAGAGGACCTAGTATTGAGCCTTGTGGGACTCCCGTGTTTATAGGTAAGACATTTGATTTTATGTCATCAATTTTTACAAATTGCTCACGGTTTGTTAAGTAACTCTTTAGTAATTGTAATGCTGATGGTTCCAACCCATAATGTTCTAATTTTTTTCTAACAGTGTGTAATCCCCGCGACACAAACATGTGACACCCGACGTCAAAACTAAGCCTAGGCTAAGGGTGCCAACAAAATTAGTTGTTAACACCGCTATTTCTTAGTTTTGACAAATACTTCAGTTTCTGGGTTCACTGCGCAGCAATCTGAATACATCACTGTGTACCATGCAGAGTCTTCTACGTGACTCTGACGTATACACCAGACAAGTGTATAGACTATAGTTCAAGTGAATAGCCATAGCCATAGGTATATCATGATCTGAACAGAGTAGTTTTTTACATATTCAGTACACATAGAATGATCAAAACTATGAAACTGAACCTTTGTCTCACAAAATGTTTATTTTTGTACTCCTCTTTCCAGTACGTGTGATTGTTACACGCATGTATAGATTATGGAAACAATGGACATTCTAATGAAATATTAAAACAAAATATTATAATGAACCACGGATTTAGGTAATGTAATTTTTGACAACATAAATATAATATATTTTTGTATTGAAATTGATGTTATATTAACACTTGTATTCATTAAAAAAGTACAACTTATCGTGTTCCTCGGTACATTTCCAGAAGTTCTAGTTACCACGCCGTAAATGAACATGGCAAACATAATTAGGCTGCCGAATCGCTTAGTTGGGGCATAATCTTAGCCTGGCTGCGAGGTATTACTTTTTGCTATTTTTAATTTTTAGGCAGTTTTATCTTGTGATTCGTCTCGTTCTGTCTGTTAAATCGTACACTGCGTGCTCGACTTTCCACACACCGTGTGATATTGGTGATGGGTTGATTTTTCTCCGGCGCTTTTTCCTGCAAAAGAGACGCTTGCAGCCGAAATTCTTTGTCCACCACTGTTTTATGCGGAAGTATCTTTGTTATCTTTTTCAAAAAGAGAGTTCCACTTGGCCGCTTGTGCATTTGAAAAACCTGCGTCGTTTCGTACTCAGCTGAGTACGTACTCAAGACGTTTTATAACCTCGGTTGAGCACGAAAACTCTGGTGAGCATGAAATCTCAGACTTGAGCACAGGCTTGAGCTTGAGTTTGAGTACGGTTTATAACCTCGGGCCCGGGACTATCGGTGTCAGTGGAACCACGTCAGACTCTTGACGATCCGCCCACCGTTCTTCCGTTAGCTGACGATCTGTCGAACGGACTGTAAGAGGTCATCAGCGATTACTGGTCTTTCATGCGCATATCTGTGGCAAGAGGACCCATTCAGACGAGGCACAATCACCGAATGACTATTTTGGAAACGAGCTTACTAGAGGAGCTTCTGCTTCGCATGTTCGAGGAGCAGACCAAATCGTCTTATAGTTGCTGCGAAGCTACCTGGACGAACTGAGTCTGATCACGAACCGTGCCGATTTTGACACTTTTCTGGAACGCATCCGAAAGACCAACATCTTCCAGTGAGCCGTTATCCAAGGTCCGAATGCGGCGTAGGTGTGCGAACTCATGACGAATGCCACGTTCTCAATAACCTCATTCTCGAGTATCCGATCTGTTGCGTCGGCGAGACTCTCCCCGCCTACATCAAGAACAACAGGGACATCTTCGGTCTGGGGAGAGAATCCACCCATTACAAAAGGTACACCGACAACCTGTGTTTTTTATGGTGTATGGCCCTTCATCAAGCATGCGACCGACGTTGTTTGGAACAGGCGGTCACGAAACTATACATCGACAACAACAGAGACGTGGCCATGGATGACTTGGAGGGTATCACGATAGATGATCTCTATCGCGAGGAGACCACGTTCAAAACGAACGTGTGCGTGAACGTGCTCGTCGAGACGGATGAAGGGAAGACGACGACCGAACTCGGCGGATTATCCTTTTGTCACTACCCCGAGATGTTGAACGTCAATATGTACGAGACACACTTTTCGTAAATCGAAAACCTGCAGAATTGCTGTCACACATGTCAATGTCAAATTTCAATGGACAGTTTTTTTTTAAACCACACTGACACGATCTCATGTGGGAACGTGGTATACGAATTGTCTATCCGGGTGGCGTGTATCAGTCCACACCGTCGGTGTTCCAACGACGGGACTCCGAGAACACCCGAGCACGGGAAGCGTTGCGATATTATCCGTACCGAACGACCTTTGATTTCGAATGGTATTTCGACAGAACACGACTTCTGTCGAACAACAACAAAGTCCAGTGGATAGTGTTTCACGTGCCAGTGAGCGTCAGCGTGCTGTTGAGCGTACCCGGACGCGAGGAGGTGCGATAGAGAAGAAGAAGAAGATGATGAAGAAGACGACATCTCCCCGTGTTTCGTGATCAAGAGAAAGAACATGTTTATGTGTTTGTCGACGGACAAACTGAAATTCCTGGACATGACCGCTCCGTGGTTTAGCTACGGCAAGTATCTGATAGCGTAAGGATGCGTGGTCACGAAAGATTATTTTCCGTACGAACACTTGGAATGTTTCCGGAATCTAGAAGAAACTTCTATTCCACCGAAACAGGCTTTTTACAGTCGACAGAAGAAAGAAGCTTTATCCAAAGATTATTACGCTATATGTAAAAAGGCGTGGCTCGATAACGGCATGTCGACCACACGTGAATTTTGATATGGCACAACAAAAGAGTCGTGGTACCTTTCCTATAATCCATCGACAAACAGTTCTCCCTTCATCAGCGCCGGAACATCGACATGTTCAAAGACGACATCAGCGTACCTGGACTGACGTTGCTCTACCTTTTTCAAAGAACTACCCCAATATACTTATTTTACGCTCTTCAACGAGAAGATCAAATGTCTGTATTAACTCTTCAAAGACTCTTTCGTGGGGGCTCCGCCCTTATGGTTCATAGATACAACGGAAAGAGGTCACCAGGATACATCAATATAAGTACGTTGAGACCGCTCGACCGTGTCGATCAATTGTCGTTTACATCGCCAACGCTCAGTACCTGTGATCCCTGATAAAGACATGCTGACAGGATAGTAGACGCGTCGGCATCGACGCAAAGAGAACGAGTTTTGTCCCGAAATGGCGCAATTGTACGGTCAGATTGCCGGGGATTGGTAGACGTGGGAAGCCGGGTAGACGGGACGCTCTATTCGACACCGGGTCAACGATCGGGAGAAGCACATCGGCAAACTTCCGGTCGACGGGTGGTGCCTGAAAACGCGGACGGTGCATCAGTTCCAAAGTTGCTGCTTCCATGAACGGGTCACGAGGTGAACGCCGTCAGTTGAAAAAACATAAACCCCTTACTCGCCAAAACGCGAAAGAACATCGCGTAACTTCGTCACTTCGTCAAGTTCGTCCAGCTGTGGGAATACGGTGGTGAAACGGAGTCTCGACGCCGCGTTGTCGTCATACGAAACGCAAGTTCGCGCAACAGCAGATCGTGCAGCCATGCGTGACGGGAATCTGTTCGGTATGAACGAGTGCGACGTATTTTACTGTTCTAAATAAAGAAGATTTCATCTTTCTTTAGTACCTGTTATTTCTTTATTATGTTGACGTTAGCGATCAACGCTGAGTGAGGATCGCCGCGTCAAGTTTGGCATCTCGATTTTCACAATTTTTTCAGATATTTCATTCATAAAATTCTCAAAAGCACAATTCCAACAACCATAGCAACATCACCTTTATTTCTTTATTATACCATACATTACACACTTGAATGCGACATTCACATAAATTATGTTTAATGGTAAATCACCCCACCAACCTCAGTGCCAATTTTTTTAGAATGGTGGCTCACACCGACGCACGCCGGCACGCACTCACACACGAAAGCATGCAGGCACTTACGCAAGGAACCACGTGGCCTTAGGATAGTTAGACTGTATTCTCTATGATAGATGGGTTAATGATTATGGAATTTAATCGACAGTATTTTTCATTCAAGACGGAGTCGTACGGGTTAACAAGGGTAGTAGTAGACGACAGTTTTAAAATCTCAACGTAGGGATGAATATTGCAATGTTTCCAGTCATTGTGGTCATCAAGGTGGTCATTTGCTCTTTCCGGTCAAGTTAGGGTTGTTGTGGATCTACCCGGCATATTTAATGGAATTTCTGGTCGATCTAGGGTCAATATTGGGGCATGGTGAGGTCAAAGATGACGAGATAGATCTTTTCTAAAATGGAGGTGTGAATCAACACCGCATCAGAGACTCCAAGGGTGAGATGAGATTAAAAGGCTTTCATGGATCTTTCCCACGCCATAGATATCGAGTGTACGGGGATCTATTCCGCGCCAGAGACTACAAGGATTCAAGAAACGAAAAAAGCAAAAAAGCAAAAGCGGAATTCGACGTATAGCGAAATTAGACCGTGCGAACACACCTTTTCGCCGTGTCTATCACCGACCACGAACAGAGCGGTCCAGTGTTGACCAGGTCGAACGTAGTCGTGAGTGTTGCAAACGAAAGCGATCGGGTAAGGGTGTATCGCCGTCGGCAGACCGTCTTTGGGCATCACGTCGTGGATGATGTTACTAGTTTGCATTTTCCTCACCAGAAGTCACGTGATCTGTTCGGTGTCCATCAGTAATCGTAAATGACTTTCCTGCTCTTGTCGATTTCGAGCACCGCCTTACACGATGACGTTCACAGTCTGAGCGAGAGCCGCAGCAGAATTAATATCTGGTTGCCATTTTGCGTCATGTGGCACCACGATCCGTCACACTCGTCCAGGGTGAGGTCGAAGCCGAAGAAGATGTGTCCGTCATTGAAATCCGATCGCGCCAGACCGTTCCCATCGTGCGGCGACACATTGCTGGTCGAAGAGAACAAATTGACTTAAATCCTGACGTACCGCAAGTCGGGGAATTTTGGTTGAAGGGATTTGGCGGGCACCTTTCAACCATCCACGTATACAGCCCGCCATTCTCATGTTTATGTCCGTTCTCCTTTTAAATATATTCACGCTACTACTTGCTTTAACACAATCATTTGGTAGTTTATTCCATTAATGTATCACCCTCTGTGAGAATGAATACTTTCTCATGTCCAATCTATACTGTTCTTTAATTAACGCTTCTTCGTGTACTATGGTTCTACTACCTTTTTAAGTTTGAAGAACATATTCCTGTCAATATTCTTATAGCCATTCACTATTTTAAACATTTATATTTGGTCTCCCCTTAGTATCCGTGTATCTAGCATTGCAAAACAAGTTTACGACGTCGTTGCGTGTCTTTGACAAAATGTTTGCAGAAGCACCGACATTCGTGACCAGGATGCGCAATGTGACTATTTGCTGCATGACTAACTTTGGTAGGACCATGCATATAACTTTCTCCATGGCAAATCAGTATTGATGCTTGCCATTGGGATCGTCGCAATGAAGGCCAAACAAATCGTACAAATGAAGATCCTACAAATGCTTAGGTCGTTAAATATTTGTTCCGTTGCAAAAAAACATCGAGGAAACACAGCTGGAGTAAACCACCTCTGCTCCATCTCCATTCGATAGAAACTCTCATAAAGCTTCACTCTCCGGCGCCAACTGTGTTAACTACGACAATTTTACAAGTCTACCGCTGGTGTTATCAGAAACATCGTCTGATCAACGTGAACTTGGCTTCGAAGTATTTTACATAAATGCACAATCTTGCCTGAATAAGACACTTGCAAAGTACGATCACATTTTTGGAAACGATTTAGATATGATGGCCCTATGTGAGTCTTTGTTGATGCCATCGACCGAAGCTTGTGCCGACCGACGCAGCGTGGCGTGTCGACGGATGAATCTCAAGGAGGCATCAGCGTGTCGTGTTGCCGGCAATCTTGTTAAATCAATTCGCCAAAAACATCTAGCCAAAATGAATATCGATGCGCTGGTTGCTATTTTGTGTCATGTGGCACCACGACCCGTCACACGCGTCCAGGGTGAGGTCGAAGCCGAAGAAGGTGTGTCCGTCACTGAAATCCGAGCGCGCCAAAACGTTCCCATCGTCCTGCGATACATTGCAGGTCGAGGCGAACAGGTAGACTTAACTCCTGACATACCGCAAGTCGGGGAATTTTGGTTGAAGTGGTTTTGCGGACCATCCGCGATGAAATCAATGCAGCACAACACCAGAGGTTTCGGCAGGGTGCAGAGAAACACATTTTCATGCGTGTGCGACATGGTCCTTTGCGACATGGTCCCTTGTGGGATGGAGTGCATTTTGCAGTGGATGGGGAGCAAATGGCATTTGTCCGTACCCTAGTGGAGTGCGTGATATCCGATATTTGGATGGCCTGTACCAGGGCGGCCTTTATCGCGAAAATGTTGACGTCGACGGTGTGAACTGTGCGATTGGGAGCGGAGCCAGAAGCCATTAGGACGAATGCTTCCTTACTTCGTGCTAGTCGATTCTTACGGTGACCCCATTCAAGAAAGGCATAGCGCTCCGGGGCAGACATCTGGACTGGCTATATAACACGTGTCCCCGCTGCATTCAAGCACCGAATAAGTGGAAGACCGATTCCTCATCAATGTCAACATTCGATTCGTACAAAGAAAGGACGCGTTCGCGTTAATGGCCAAAACACCATTTCACGCTAAGCACAACGACATCAACTTCCTCGCCGTGTAAGTGGACTGTCGACAGGTCCCGTCAAACACCTTCAACCGAATTTTCCTGATTGGCAGTACATCACGAGTTACGTCAAACTGTTCGCCTAGACCGGCAAGGTGTCGCAGGACGAAGGGAACGGTCTGGCGCGCCCCGACTTAAGTCACTAATACACTTTTTTCAGTTTCGACCTCAAAGTGGACGCGTTCCACGGGTCGTGTTGCCACTTGATGCACAATGGCAACCTGCGCATCGAGATTCACGCGTCACTCGCTCAGACCGTGTACGGTGAATTCGAGGCGGTGCTCGAAATCGACAAGGGCTAGAAAGGGAAAGACATTTACGATTACTGATGGACACCGAACAGGTCGTGCAACTCCTGCTGAGGAATGTGCAAACCAGGATCGTCGTCCACGACGTGATACACAAAGACTGGCTGCCGACGACGATAGAAGCTTACCCAATGGCTTTCGTATGCAACACTTACGACTACGATTGACCAGGTGAACACTGGATAGCTCTCTTTGTGGGCGATGATTGACGCGGCGAATACTTCTGTTCGTACGGACTACCGTCGGTACACGCCGCATTCCGCGCGTTCCAGAATAAACATTGTTCGGAGTGGACTCTCACCGCCAAGAGACTTCACAGTCACCTATCTAACCTGTGCGGACAATACTGCGTTGTTTATTTATTGCTTCGATCATTGTACTTACACAAACTTTTGGCACCAACTTAGTTGCTAACGATTGCCGCCTATTCCTTTAGTTAGGGCTCTCAGAGACGGTAAAATGTAGATTTGTTGCACGACTGTCATGTGTTCCTTGCTTGCTTTGTTCATTTCATTCAACTTTGGAATTGCTGGCGCAGGATACATCCCAGCAAGCTGGAGGCCTATGACGCGGGAAAGATCATTGTAAGACTCTTCATCTCATCTCATCCGTGTAGCCTCTGGTGATGCTTCAACCCTAACCTCGGTGCCTTTATTTTTGAGACGATCCTTCTTGAATATGATCCTGGATGACCCTTTTAAACACATATGACCCTTTACCTCCTCATTGATCAGGTAATGTCCAAAGCTTGACCCTAGATCAACCGGAATTTCTACCTCTATGAACACATTGACCGAAAACAATCCAATCTTCATCCCAACCTTGAAGTTTATGAACCTCTCATCTACTGCTACCTATGTCAACCCGTATGACTCGGTCTTGAATGAAAACCACTGTCGGTTAAATTCCATTATTATTAACTATCATAAACACCACAGTTGGTCGGCTTAATTATCCTAAGACCACGTGGTTGCTTGCGTAAGTGCGTGCATGCGTGCGTGTGTGAGTGCTTGTCGGCGGGCGTGTGTGTGACCCACCATTCTCAAAAGGTGGCATTGAGAGATGGTAGCGTGATTTACCATTAAACATAATTTCCTTGAATGACGTATTCAATATTTAATGGTTATGGTATAACAAAATAAATAAACGTGATGTTGTTATAGTTGTTGGACTTGTGCGTTTGAAAATTTGATGAATGAAAGATCCGAAAACAGAAACTCGACACGCTAAGCGTGACGCGGCGATCCTCACTCAGCGTTGATCGCTAGTAGTTCAACACTAACTACAACAGAACAAATAAATAAAAAGTACTAAAGAAAGGTGACATTTTGTTTATTTAGAACACTACAAACACAATATTATAACAAGTGTTTGTAATCGGATGCGAAAGAAACGTGAAATGGACGTAGTACCAGGTGTCATCAAAGCAGCATTATTTAAAAAATTAATTCTAACTTTGGATCGTTTTGGTTGTGATTATTTTAGGTCGTCATATGTATCATAATACTGATTGATGTCACTATTGTAAATGAAGGAAAGTAAGTCCATTCAATCATCAATTAAGAATCCCTCTGTTCTTTGGTCTAAATAACTTTTGATACCCATGCTATTGTTATCCGTCATTTGCAGTTCTTCTGCAAAAACTGCAGCCCCGTCCCGTGTAGATGGAGCACCCTCATCAACATGTAATCTCTCCCAATAATGCGTCCTCACACATCTACGAATCCAACTATCCCACACCTATAGCTGCTGATATAGTGCGTTGAATAGACGTGACATACATTTGAGATCATTTACTTATACCATTAACCGACTGGGCCACTGTAAGACAAGGGTTCGTAGTCGCTTTTCTTTGTGAGATTCAAACCACACGAAGTGAGCTAGATGGCTCATCAGCCAACAGTTGACAAAACTTGTTGTGGACAATTGATATGTGAATAATCTATCGGCTGATGGTTAGTTGCCAAATAGTTGTCGGCAGACAAACTGTTGGCGACTAAGGCTCGGTATGTGTATGGCGAGCTTAAGTCTTACACAATGCGGTGTACAATACAACTGCAGTCGCGTTTACATGCAATATCTGTATGGCTTTGACGATCTTATCTGGGATGCCACACGCCTGGAGACAGTTTGTGTCTATCTACACAGTCAAAGTCTTTCTTTTAGTAATTTCTGCTACTTATGTCCGTGTTAGTTTCAAAACGTGATGACACGTGATGTAGCATGTTCATGTGTATGTATTCATTACGTCGGTACCTTTAGGCATTGTTTGGTAGGTGATACACACACACACACACACACACACACACACACACACACACACACACACACACACACACACACACACACACACACACACACACACACACACACACACACACACACACACACACACACACACACACACACACACACACACACACACACACACACACACACACACACATACACACACATATTAATCATGAAAAGTATCAACGTAAGACACAACTGTGGTAATAATATATGCAATTTATGGAGGATGGAGCTATAATATCTCGCGGAGTGGCAGGTCACTCGAAGTAGTAACGCTTCCTTCCTAGATATTGTCATGGCTCAGAACTTCATAGACACATACTAGTACGAACCGGCATTCTTTGTAAAGGTAGATCAATCAACCTTTATTCGTGGTCGTCCTATATGTGACAACCGATTGCTTGTACACCAACATAAGCAACATCGACCACATGCGTTCGTACGTGTTTGTGTGTGTGTGTGTGTGTGTGTGTGTGTGTGTGTGTGTGTTTGTGTGTGTGTGTGTGTGTGTGTTTGCGTTGGTGTACATGTGTGTATGTGTGTATGTGCGTGTGTGAGCTTGTGTGTGTGCATATATGTGCGTGTGTGTGTTAGTGCGTGTGCGTGTGTATGTGTTCGCGTGCGCGCGCGTGTGTGTGTGTGCATGTGTGCGTTTATTTACAGAACGTTCGCGTGACAGAATGGAACTTATGATGAGAGTTGCAACATCTATGCATGATTTACTTCACAAAAAAGCAATTTTGTGAAGACGCTACCAAAGAGCATGTATCGTCGGTAGTGGACAACGCTGCTTGCCATGGAGATTTGTCGTCCGTCGTTGTAGTACACCTGCACAATGTCTGTCACTTGGGAGTTTTCGGACAACGTCAGCCGCAGCACCTGCACCGAGCAACATGGCGTGAAATTGCAATAAGATAATTAACAATTTTAGTATATTGTGAATATAGAAAGAACAATAATGAAGACTTTTGGTGGTATAAACGAGAAACATACAATAGCGAAGATGACAGCGGAAAGACGACGAATAGATGACGATTGGTATTCACATAATTATGTCACGATTGTAGCAGATATTGTTATCCTCTCGTGTATGATGCATATATAAACACAGAAGGTCTACTATTTCCGAATGAAAACTCACACACATACGACAAATCCGAACCCATACAAAACTGTACTCAAACGCGCATGTACGCACGCAAGCAAACACGCATGCACATGCACGTGCAAAAGCATATCACACACATGCTCGCACGTTATTCAGTTGAATTGATATGAAAGGCAGGAGGTTTTATGCATGGACAGGGCAGCGGTATTGAAACACTCCGTATCGTCCACAATAAAATTATCCTGGTGCATTATGCAAATAGCACTGCCGAAAATATATTGCATGCGACTGATTCACTCCACGATACAACTGTCCTAACGCACTCCGATTAAGTGAATCGTCTGCTTTATAGCATCAAAATGTCCGTACTGATTCCATTACGCCTAGTTCACTGTACCTCCGAAGGCGCTATTGCGGTGTGAGGCGGCACCGAGTGTTTCAGAGACGCCTGGTCGTCCGGGAACCGGGTCACCCACAGGTGTCCAGAAACCAGGTCAACATAGATGTTTCCCACAGGCATTCCCAGCGGAACCAACTGAAACACACCAACTATCTGGCTAACTGATTGACTGACTAATTAAGTAACTAAATTAATAAATAGCTTACTAACTAACGTCCACTGTGACACCAATCCTCGTTTGATAATAAAATCTTGAAACCGACAGAGCTGCCAGGTCGACCGCTGTGTCTTCCATATGTGTATAATCTTACCATCTATAGCTTTATTACATCTAAAGCAGTATTTCTCCAGCGAAAGTGAAGCCTTCATCTATCGCCCTCACGCCACGGGTAGCGGTAGATATCCCGTTTGTGGTGTGATTCTACTTCGCACCTCTAGATCTTACGAAAGGTGAGTTGTCTCTGTCATATTGAGAAGTCGATCCAAAAAAGTAACTGTCAACTATACATCAAACATGATCACGTCCCACATTTTTAACTACAACACAGAAAGCTTGTAAGTTTATATGTAACATTTTGGGAAAAACGAAGTATCAAAGACTTGGAACTTCCCAGAAAAGTGTTTGGAATGGTGACCGTGGACAGAATAAGGTATTGAGTAATTGATGAGTTGAGAGATTAACCAGCAGGCTTCAAAAATAAGAGATATAGTTGAAATATATTTATTCTGCGAAATATAATACAGCAGGCAGTTGAGCGGCAGACTCATTTTCGTCGACTTCGAAAAGGCCTTTGATTCCGCGCACCGAAGGGGCCTTTGTAAAATCATGGAGAGCTACCGAATCTTACACAAGATAATCTAAATGATTAAGATCTTAAACGCGGAGAGAGATTGTGCAGTGTTATAGGAAGACAAGACAAGAAGATGGAGCAGGATTGGTCACGAGAAGACAAACTGGCGAAACACAGTAGCACAAGACATAAAAGGATTGGGATGGAAAACATGGAATGAAGCCAAATAGATGGCCCAAGATAGAGCGAACTGGAAAAGGAGCATTACTGCTTCATGGATCACTCTATCCGAAGAGGATATGTAACATAAGGTAATGGAGTAGTTTAACTCATAATTATTGTTGTGAAAACAATTCAACATTTGTAAACGGTATCATAGGATGGGTAACTGTAAATCACAATGGGAGTGGTTGTTGTATAAATTAATTCGTTTAATGTATATAAAAAAGAACAGAGGCTTCTGAGAATAATTGACAGGTAAGATACTGAAATAAAGTCGTGATTGGCTCTAAAAGTGTCACTTTCATCCGTCGCGTTTATAGCACAAATACCTTATCACACGTCTTACCTGCTTCAATGTCAAACTGTTGTCCAATTCCCTGATGTAAACACTCAAACGTCTCCCTCCTATCTCCGACATGTATACGTATCTGTAACATGTGGCACGAAACGTAATACATCACTTCTCAGTAAACTGTTAAGTAAAAAGAGATATTCATCAACATGCTTAGTTACGTCACTGACAGTCGGCGACGAGCAACACGAAACACGAGCAATGAATGAACCAACAAGCTATGACATTACAATAGCATGATAGTTGCGGTCGAATTAGAGATTTAGTTTTCGCTCAGTTACTTAACATTGATTTCAGACCGTATCACTTCTCGTAATAGTGGCCGACAACGCATTACTTCATTCATTAGAACTTATAAATCCCCGGGTATTAATTTAGATGTTTGCAATTAATATCTGGAAACTGCACTGACTACATTTCAGATTATGTTGATTACATGACACATACCTCGATGTGTTGTACAATTCGGCAGTATTGGGAGAGCGCGAGCTTTAACCATAATAGTGGGAGGCGGAAGATTGAGGCGGAGTTCGCCCACAAACACTTGAAGAGTGGGCAGGTTTTACATTTCTATGGACATTTCGATGATGTTACAAATGTCATTCGAAAAAGCGCACTCAAAGGAAGCTAATTTGTGGTTTTTTGGTCTGTGCACTTAGACTTATTCCAATTATCGACAGTTGATTACGGCCATGCGTTAATTGTGTGTATACCGGCATCATTTAGTATGGTTAACATTTCACCCCTCGGTCAACCGGAGAAATGAATGGAATCTTCTAATTTTAGAACACATTCGAGTAAACGCAAACCATAACTTTTGTTTTGCTCTAATCATGGCCAACTCCGGATTGACAACAATACTGCAGACACCTACTTGCCATCCGGAGATGTGTTTACACTATTGGGGCTGCTAATTCCTGTTAGGAGAATATGCCCCCTCCTGCCATCGTAGAATCGTAGAAGCCGACACTGCCGACACTGACACCACGAATGAACTCCACAATATGATCGCACTTGAAGTAGTTGGCGAAGTAGAAACTGTCTTCTCCCGTCGCCACGATGTCATTGGGGCTGATGGTGCACATGGAAACAACCATGATGTTGAAATATTCATTCAATTTGTTTAAACATTCTAAGCGCCCCCATATATACAGTATATACAGTTTTTTGAAAGCCCCTGTAAAAACAATTAAATATACATTGTACTCATCAATACGGAAATTACTCAGAACATTTAAAACACGAATTTACGACATTAAGCTGAAATCGAGTGCAGTCCGTTTATAGCACGTAGCAGCTTACCACACCTTTTGACAGATTAACAATTCTAAATAGTTTACAAGGCGTTTGTTAATATTGACTAACGACTTGGATTTCTAGAAACACTGACTGCGTGATTGTCGGGTCACTGAATGTTCGGACGTGGCACAACTGTCGTCTCTTCTCGTCGTACCGAAACTTCTCCACCGTATCTTGTCCTCCCACGCAAACGTTGACAACAAATATGTAGATCACGTCTGAAAAACAATTAATATAATGCGTTATGACCTATGATACAAAAGGTTAATGCGACTGTTACATTGTGACTGAGAACATCACATCTCATTAAGAAATAACTAAGTAATCATCTGTACAGGTTTTATATCCGGATATACGATGCTATTTAAATAACAGTTGTTATTATTACTAGAAAAATGCCCGTCCCCAGGACGGGATAACTAGATAATTCATATGTGACAGTCATAATAGCAATATTTACCAAATGCATCAGGCCAATATGCCATTAATACGCTCGATATTGTTTAAGGGAACGTAAACCGTATTATCAGGAACAACAGAGTCAAGCAAGTGATTCAATACCCGTTCCATATTCAAAACGTTCGCGTGAATGTAGACACGTGGATATTTGTGTTTTTATAGAATAGTAGCATATATTTTTTAATTTTACTGCGACCTCGGGCCAACACGTATGTGCGTGCTTTCTACTATAATTAATATAAACCGCCCAGATGGCGCTAAGTACTCTCAAACGGTTTACGAACCAAAGTATTCGCCGAAAGCGCGCGTGGTTTATGCGATTGTTGGAAGTTAATGTTTTACGTAGCGGACATTGGAGTTACCACAGCCACTACTGACAACCCTTTGTTTACGGGATATTTCGAAAAAAAATAATTTTTTCGTGGGTCGTAGATTAATACCTAAATACAAACATACGCTAGCTCGATTATAGTTATTACTTGTTAAACGACGGAACGCTAACGATGATATATGGCCACAGCCAAAGACATTTCCAAAGAAAACGTCCTATGCTGCACAAAATCTTACTGGAGTTGCAGTCGCTCCAAATGCTGAGACCGAAAGGAGAGAATGTGGATCTGTCGAGGTCGCCTACGATGTCGAGGGCGTGGGCCCCGTGTCTGGGCTTCTTGAAGTCAAACAGCAATATTTCGCCCCGACTCTGTGGGTCAAAACCCTGTCCAACAACAGAGACGAGCGTAAGTTAAAATACAAAATGTTTTCGTTATAAATTACCGATGGATGAACTAAAAGTAACTGAAAACATAATATTACTAACATTAAAAGAACTTAATATAAGCAAATCGTCTGGCCCTAATGAAATTGGTGCCAGATTACTAATTGAGTTGTCAGAAAATATCTGTCTCCCATTACAAAAAATATTTGAAACATCTATAAAAACATCAAGTATTCCCGACGAATGGAAGGATGCCAAAATATCAGCAATATATAAAAAAGGAAACAAGAAATTAGCTTGCAACTACCGTCCAATAAGCCTAACAAGCGTAGTTTGTAAATGCATGGAAAAAATTATTAGAAATCACATCATCAGTTACATGAAAGTCAATGGTCTGTTCAGTCAAAAACAATATGGTTTTATCTCTGGCAGATCAACAGTTCTCCAACTAATTAAAATACTAGATGAATGGACCTCAGAAATGGATAAGGGTAATTACATAGACGTTATTTATATGGATTTTCAAAAGGCTTTTGATACTGTGCCACATACGAGACTAATAAGTAAATTAAAAAGTTTTAACATTAGGAATGATTTAGTTAACTGGATTGAGGCATTCATCACAAATAGACGACAAAAGGTAGCAGTAAATGGAAAAGAATCAAACTGGCACAAGGTAACATCAGGGATACCGCAGGGATCTGTCCTAGGACCATTACTGTTTGTTCTATACGTAAACGACCTGCCAGATTTAACTGAATCCAATACATTTCTGTTCGCTGATGACATTAAGATATTTAGAGCCATAACTAATAAAAATGATCAGGATATACTACAACAAGATTTAAGTATCCTAGAACAATGGAGCGACAAATGGCTATTAAAATTCCACCCAGACAAATGTAAACACATGGAAATTGGAAAAAATAATATAGGTGAAAATGAATATTTCATGACAAGCAATAATGTTAAACATTCACTAGCCACCATAGATAAGCAAACTGACTTAGGTGTAATTATCGATTCAAAATTGTCATTTGATGATCACATAAACCAAGTGGTAAATAAAGCAACCAAAATTACAAAAATAATCCGAAGAACATTCCAATTCCTAGACACACACACTTTTTTGCCACTATATAAGACAATGGTTAGATCTCACCTAGAATATGCCGTAGCAGTATGGTATCCATATAAGATAAAACATAAAATAGCAATAGAAAACGTCCAGAGAAGAGCCACAAAAGAACTTCCTGGTATGAGGGATTTATCATATATAGAAAGACTAAAATTACTGAAGCTACCCACATTAGCATACCGAAGGCTAAGAGGAGATATGATAGAAGTCTACAAAATAATGCACGAATTGTACGATAATGAATCTGCACCAAACCTCCTGAAATGGGAGGATGTCACACTTAGATCAGGAAATAGAGGACACTCCCTTAAAATATTTACCGAAAGAGCAAAAATAAATTTAAGAAAAAATGCATTCCCTCTTAGAGTGGCTGAACCATGGAATAGTCTCCCAAACTCTGTAGTGCAAGCTCGATCAATTATCTAATTTAAAAACAAATTAGACAAATTCTGGTCTACCCAGGCAATAATATACGACTATGAATCTCCTTTAACAATAACTAATGGAACCGGAAATTATGATATAAAAATATTTCATTCTGAAGATCTGATCATGGAGGAACCAACTGGATCCTGCGATCAGAATCGTCATAAGGTATCATAAGGTAAGGTATAAGGTTATGTCTCTATGCTACGGCCTCAACGTTTTTCCAACGGTCTTCGTCATCGATATCATTGTCAACGATTGTGTTGACACTGACGGCGGTTATCGTCGTCGTCGTCGTCGTCGACTTAAGTATAGCATCGTATCATTAATAACCAACACAAACGGCCACCAGAACTTACCGATGTGATGAACGCCAGTCCATTCGGCAGCACCTGGATGTCTTCAGAACCGTTATCTAGCAGACACGGACACACATTATACAGAAGGTGTACTAGGTTTGATACCGCGCACACAACCACGAAATAGCAACCTAAATCATGTATGTATGTTGTTTGGAGACATTGAGCGACATTATGTCGACAATGAGAATGGTCAACCGTGCTTGCAACCTGAATAATTATTATGTTGCGGGATATTTTATAACATTATATTTGAAGGTCAAATTAACAATCCCACCAAGCCGCTCCTGTAATCTTACTTTACATTATTTTAATGATGTACATTTACATGATATGTGTAATAAATATGTGTCGGTGTATATGCGTACATGCATATGCACGCACGCACGCATGCACGTACACACACACAATCAAAAACACCTACCGATGCCTGGCACCTGCCTACAGCAGTATGGCTGGTGGTTACATACCGTCTTGTGGAAAGAAAACGTCCATCTGAAAACGTAAACTCATAAACGTAAACGTAATCTATACAACATGAAAATTCGGCACATGTATGGCGCTATTGCTTGGCTTCAGCACAGTTGTTTTCAGCGGATCACAGATCTATTGACGCACCTAATGTGTCAAAAAGGCATCAGGCTGATTAGATAAGGATAAGCATGGGGCCGTAGAGGGGCATTGCACATGACCCATGTGTGTGTGGACATGCTATGAACCTACACCAACCCACATCTTAGCTTTTGACAAATGGCAACTACTATGTTGTGGTTTTAGGCTGTTTAGCAAAAGTTATTAGTAACTGCCCTACTCTTACTAGCACGCAATGCAGTGTCTATCATATTGAAGGATAAAGTTGCACAACTGACAAGATCGGCTGGTCACTTCTGCTTAATATGGTTGGTGACATTTCAATTGATACTCTTGAAAGTGTGGAACACTTTTCAAATGCTAGTTTGCTTATTGAACCACTTGAACTATATGAGAGGGAAACGCCTTCGACTCACCTAAGAACAACTATCACAGCAGGAATCACTGTTCAACTTGATAGTGTCAGTATGTAATGTTGAATCCCACAAGAGTGGATGTGTGCAAACATTTCATCACACTGTTTAAAAAAAGAGATCGATTAGTGCATTGGAATGACATATGTAAACCACTAGTCTTAGAAGCTGGCAAAGTACTGGTATTTGTGTTCCTCAGGCGTTTATATATATATATATATATATATATATATGGAATACGCACCGTGGAAATAACTATTCTGTGTCACTCGAGTCAAGTCCAAGAAAAAGTATCGAACAAAACCGTCTACGTAGTCGTCGTTAACTTTTACAAAAATTCGACCCCGTGGGACCGCAAGGACTGTGGGCACAGCTGCGGAAATATCGTTGCCTAAATGATTTGTAAAAATGTTCGAGGCAAGCAACGAGGGAGGTGGAATTGGAGAAGCGCATAAACAAGTCATCGTCAAATGTTGGTTGTCTGCACAATCCTTGTGAATGAGATTTACTATGTGTAAATCATAGTGAAATGTTTGGTGCATAGAGCAGAAGTAGTTTCCACGCTGATCCATGGCGTTGAAACATAGACTCTGCACCGAAAGCATGTTAGGAAACAGCCTGCCTTGCTGGTGATACACGGGTATAACATAGAAAAGTCGCATATCCAAAAAGGACATACTTAAATGAACAAACACCCGGAACAAGTATATATGAGATAGACAAATCAGGTGGCTCGAAATGAGATGGAAATAATACTTCCAAAAGAAATGTTATACTTCCAACTGTCGGAAGTTACTAGAAGCCGAGGTCGCCTCACAAGTAGATAATGCAAACATTGAATAAAAAACATAAACTGATCAAAGCGAGCAGTAATAATATCAACCGAGACTGACACGGAGAGAGGTGGTAGTTTTCAAATCATGTGTCAAGCATATACTACAATGGAATTATCTTCATCGCTATGCAGTAAAGCAGTACATAATACCGTTAACTCTTGTGTAGAGAATAAATGTGGTGAAGTATTAACAATATACATTTAATTAAACAACTATATAACTGATCAATGTACAATGCTGGTTTGTAAATTACAGCAGAAACTAGCACGAAAACCTCTAGAAGAATCAACAAAATCAAAATGGGGTATTGTGAAGGACTTACGCTGACTGGCTGCACAATAGTGTTATGTAGCGAACTGTACATACAGCGACAAGATGTTGCAACATTGTTACATCGGCCGATGAGCTTGGAATATACGCGCCAGCAGACATCAGCAACGACGAATCAGGCAGCACTTTGAATACAAAACTCTGAAAGACGCATCGACTGTCTTACAAATGAAGTCGTGCGCGAAGCCTGGTCGTCTTTTGACGTAGTCGGTTGATGATGTATGTAAATGATCTCAAATGTATGTCATGCCTATTAAACGCACCATTTCTGCAGCTATTCGTGAGTAGATAGTTGAATTCGGAGATTTGTGTGGATGCTTTTGTAGGAAGAACAAACCCGTTTATCTGTGATGAGCTCCATATAAACAGAACAGCGGCGGCAAGTTTTGCAGAATATCTGCAACGAACGATTGACAATAACATGGGTAAGATTTATTATTTAAAACAGATAAGCAGAGGTTCCTAATTATTGATGAAATGATCGTATCGGAATTATGACCCGATTTTAATGGAAAACATGTTTGATGCTTGTTTACTCCACGCATATCAGATCTTTTTATTAAATTTTAAGCACTTTTTTAATTCCCTTTTTGAAGTCCTGTAGCCTACACAATAAACATGATTCATGTTTTAATTTATGTTAATGTTAAATCTTTGTTCAGTTAGTTATTACTGTGTATCTAGCGACCAACGCTGAGAGAAGGCTACCCGTTTATCGGTTCTTTCGTTAAAGATAACAATTGTAACAACCATAACATCATGATGTGTTTTCAATGTTCATTTACACTATCTATTAAAAACTCAACATTCACATATATGATATTTTAATAGTAAACCAGGCAAAAATATCCTAATGCCACGTTTTGATGGCATGATGGTTTGCACACACAAGCTAACGTACGTATACTCACACGTATGAACACATCATCGAGCTAAACTCTACAAACCTCGAATCAAACCAGGGTTTGCTCGTGTATCGACCAGAAGTCTAAAGATGAAGTTACATTTTCTTTCGCTCAGTTACTTCTGAATAATATACCGACATACTAGTTTCCAATTGACATAATAAGTGAGCGTAGACAGTATTTTTGTAATTATATGTTGATAAATAGTTTAATAAGACGTAGATACTCCACGCCCCAACAAAAATTGTCCACAATTATCAACTGACAGTTATCATATCGTTCAGCTGGTCATGTGCGCACTGGCATAGTAACGACATACGCACGCACGCACGCACGCATGCACGCACACATTTACTTGATAATTTATTGGTTGTCCTCTATGATAAAGAGTACTTCCTAATATTCAATGTACAGTTATCCTTTACTAATGTAGCCTCATGCCTTCTAGTTATATTTGTTGTGTTGAGTGAGACGAAATATTTATATTAATATTTTAATAGCCATTCAATATCTTAAACAACTTCAATTTGATATTATCTTAACCGCCTTGCCTCTAGGGTTGCTAAACCACATTCATTCAATCTTTCTTCCAAACTAAGGTATCTGAGTTTTGTATGTATATCCTTCTTACGATATTATCTCCAAGCTTGTATTCAGTAAATGAAGCCTAACTATTGTTTTATGCATAAGCATAATTAAGTTTGTTTTCATTGTATGTTATTTTTAAACAATGGAACGAGGTTTGCCTCTTTCCGTTCAAAAGGAACCATACCCTCTTTCAATGAAAAGTTGAACGCTTTTGTAAGTATGCCTTCTGAGTTACATTTACAGGCTAGGTTTGTTTACAATTGATACTTGATCTTATCCTACGTTAAAGAGTGAAGGCTGTGGTCAAGCCTGACAGACCCGGGCCAATTGGCAGAACACTTTATGGGGATAGCGGTGTGTACTTTTAAATGCTAATGTCAAATTGAACGAGATTTCACGGGACTCTAGGTCTACCAACCTATATCGCCCAGTGACGGTTGAATGCACATTGACACGAGTGTTCAGCGACATAGGCCAACTTCACGCTAGATAACTCGCCGGCCGTCACGCGCCAGTGCTGCTTGGCTTCTCACTGATGAACGTAACACAAACTAAGCGCTTCACCCCATTGCGTGGTCCACCTAGCGGCAGGTGGGATGACTACGAGACGCTCGGTGGAAACCCTGTTTTGTACGGCGAGGTACTCAACGGCGGAAAGCGTTAACACAGTCACGACGAGCTTGAGTTCACCGTCACTGACGCCATTCTTGCAAACTTAACCCTATCGCCGCCCCAAACATTAAAACAGCTAACCATGGTAGCGGAACCCCCTAAAGCTGTGACAAAAACAAAGGGGAGAGGAGAAAAGACAAAAACAACTTTCTGTATCCCACAGTGCAAGCATAAATGAAAAGAAACGGGCAGCATGGTACAATGCCGGTTGTGAGTTCATTTCGAATACGTTGGCGAACAGCCATAGGCGATCAATGGCGTGTGGAGTTACCATGCAAGAATACAACTGCCCAATGTTGTAATGCAACTGGTGGATAAAGTATCCAATCTCGAAGAGACAATGCTACAGTTAAAAGAAAACAATGCCGAATTAATCAAACTGGTGAAGGCGCGGTGCAATGCAAATGATACCATCAGGAATAAAAACTGTGCTCTGGTCGAACAAGTAGCATGTCTTCGCAATGAAATAAATCATGGCAACGAAATCAGAGCGATGAATAAAAAATTTGCACAAACTTCGTCGGACTTGGCAAAATGTGTCAGGCGCCTACTGAACGCGAATCCTATGCCGCAGTAACAAGTAGAAAGACAGGCAGAGTTTTCATGTTTGATGACTAGATTGTACGGGATATTCACAAGGTCATCACTGCGGACAATGAACCGGTGACCTTGCATACAACAACTAGGGCTACGTCAACATTATTTATTAATTCCTACTCAGAGGAGTGAGGTGTGCAAAGAGGATGACGAACTCAATATCGTTTGTAGCGAGGTAGTCATGAGTGACGTGGACATGAATCAAGTGAAGCAGGACTTCAGCGACCTCATCACCAGTGCATCGGAGAACGTCAGCAGTGTGACGATCAGCAATGTCCTGCCCGATACAACAGGGGCACACGATGATACGATTGAGGAAAAACCATTTTCTGAAGGGTAAGTGTCGCGACACGAGTGCCCGGTTCGTAGACAACGACCAGCATTTCCTGTTCACCGATGGATCATGCGACACGTCAGCCTTCCAAAAAGATGGTATCCATTTTTGTACTTGCGGGTTGAAAAAGTCTAATGTGTAACCTCTCACTGGCGGCTAGTAAACATCGTGAAGACGGAGCTCAACGGGATCGTCTTCGCAGAGGGGCTGCAATACATCAAACGACTGCCAGAAGGCCGCCGAAACAGCGCCGCAGCGCTCAAGATAGTCGTCCGTCGTCGCAGGGGGCAGCAATGCGCTGAGACCTACTGGTAGAAGGCCGCCGAAATAGGACAGCAGCGCTCCGGATAGCCGACCCTCGTCGCAGGGGGCCACAATACGCTGAGACCTACTGGTAGAAGGCGGATAGCAAATTCGTGGCACCCATGTTTAAGCACTTTCCCTATACCCTTTTTAATGTTATGTAGTGTACAAAAGACACGATATTTAAATTTGTATTGACACATTTTATTTCTTCGTTCAGTTAGTTATTATTGAGTGGGTAACATCCAAAGCTGAGATACGCCTAACCGTTTATGGGACCTTTCATACAAAAATTAAACACAGGTCTAACAATTATAACATTATCATATTTTTGTCAGTGTTCATTTACACTGTATATTTAAAGCATGACATTCACATCAATGTTGTCTTGATGACAAATAAGACAGTATTATCCTAATTACACGTTTTGAAGGCATTGTGGCATGCACACGCATACCCATGCGTACGCAAACCCACACGCACACGTGATTATGTAAACACCATCGAGCCAAACTCTACAAACCTCGATTCAAACGAAGGTTTGCTCATGTATCAACCAGAAATCCATGGGTGACATTGCAATTTCTATCGCTCAGTTACTTCTAAATAATATACAGGCGTATTATTTTCCACTTGACATAGCAAGTGCGTGTAGACAGTGTCTTTGCTTAATGAGTCTGTAATTATATATTGATAAATAGTTCAATATGATGTAGATATTCCACGCCCAAAACGCAATTATACGCTGATTGTTACACCACCGTTCAGCCGGTTAAGTGTGCACGGGTCTAAGAACGACATAAGTTAATTATTCTAATGACGTTAGGTTGAGTACTACACGAAGCATAAAATCAGGCAATCAGCAGGCCAGGGAAGCAACAACATTGGGAAAGTTCGTTATCTGGATTGACTTTTACCTCTCCCTCTGCGTCTCCGTCTCCCTCTCCCACCACCGCTCTCTCTCTCTCTCTCTCTCTCTCTCTCTCTCTCTCTCTCTCTCTCTCTCTCTCTCTCTCTCTCTCTCTCTCTCTCTCTCTCTCTCTCTCTCCCTTTTTCTCTCTCTCTCTCTCTTTCTCTCTCTCTCTCTCCCTTTCTCTCTCTCTCTCTCTCTCTCTCTTCCTCTCGTTATTCACCTCCCTCGTCTTCTCCTTTTCCCTCTAACCACGAAATATATTTTTGCGAGCAAGTCGCTGTCCGCCGAGCAGATAACTATACATGTGAGACTTGGAGAGGGGTATTTGGTGGCGCCCCTCTATTATTAAATTTGACAAGTCCATTCAAAGCAGCCCGACCGGTAATCACAAGGTAGCTCAAAGGTACCGTCAAGTGTTTGCACGTGGCCCGTGTTGAAAAGTAATTGGCGGAGGGCAACTTTGTGCTGGACGAGAAGTATTTCAAATTCAGTTGCCGCTTCTTTCTTGTACAGTAAGCAACGTTG
>BSQZ01000066.1:3310000-3360000 GCA_033239005.1 Lamellibrachia satsuma
GAAACCCGCGATTCGTCCCGGTACCGCTCCTCTGCTTAGTCAACGCGTCGTGTCACAGTTCGCAGATCGTGCGAGGTTTTGCATAATTAGCTTGTTTACTTTAGTCACCTAGCGATTAAAATGTTGTTGAGTAAGAGTCTTACTAGTAGCGCCGAATAGCGAGAGCAAGACAGCACCCACCGAGCACGCCTTACGGAAGACAGCACTCACCGAGCACGTCGTAAGGAAGACAGCACTCACCGAGCACGCCGTACGGAAGACAGCACTCACCGAGCACGCCGTAAGGAAGACAGCACTCACCGAGCACGCCGTACGGAAGACAGCACTCATCGAGCACGCCGTACGGAAGATAGCACTCATCGAGCACGCCGTACGGAATACAGCACTCACCGAGCACGCCGTACGGAATACAGCACTCACCGAGCACGCCGTAAGGAAGACAGCACTCACCGAACACGCCGTACGGAAGACAGCACTCACCGAGCACGCCGTATGCAAGACCGCACTCGCCGAACACGTAAATCTTTATAGGGGTAAGACCACAGTTGACCTTCCTGTTTACTGTTTCACACGAATGTAGGGCACTTGAAATTATGAAATATGAACTTAATAAATTCATATTATGTGACATGAGTGCCTTTGAGCATGAATATTCACAGGTTTGTTTATAGAAGCTATTGGCTGTGAAATAGTGCATTTTTTGGAGAGTTTAACTGGCGGAAGGATTTATGGGAATTTTTCTGCTATGGGCCACGTGGGCGCATGAATACATGGCAATTTTTGTCAATATTGACGGGCATCGCATGTCGGGGCATTTTAAAAGAGCTGGAGGTATGTGATTTTGATAAAATTTGGCCAGCATGTCAGTGAGGTGATGACAGTTGCTGTGAAAAAGTTTCAGAATTTTTAGTGGTCAGGTTTTCTTATAATCAGACAAAACGTTTACATGGCCACCAATGCAATTCCCAACTGTGGTCTGACTCCAAATAGAGTGTCATGGCAACGGAAACAGAAAACATGGATGTTGATTTTTGTAAAAAGTACACCGCAAAATTACAAGAAAAGGTGGTATTGTCTGCCAATGGGCAGTGTCAGTTGTGGACAGGGTGCAGAAAAGGGAAATTCAGTGACTATGGTGTGATTAATTGCCGTTTTGAGTGTGGCTACAGAATGGTTACAGTGCATCGTTTAAGTGATATGCTTGAACACAAAATGACACGTGTTGAACCTGGCTTAGATGCCAGCCATCTTTGTCATAACAGCATGTGTCTGACAGCAAGTCATATCTCTATGGAGCCACATTCAATAAATAACAACAGGCAATATTGTGTTAGTCAAAATGTATGTTTTGGTCATGCACCATATCCAAAGTGCATGTTGCAATTCAAGGTATTTCAATGCAATAGTAAAACTTACATTTTTCGAGATGTGTTGAATCCTTCAGTTTTTTTCAAAGTGTCGTCTGCTGTAGTCAATCTTATGCAGTTGTGTCTGTCAGCCCATGCTGAGTGATGTCTTCGAATGTCGATTGATGTATAGCTCACAAGATGGCACCATGTGCCAGTCATGGTCCATTAATTGTCTGTTGGTGGTTTCTTGTATTGTGGTTGCAGGTCTATGAGTGATGAAACTGGGAGAAAGTAGAAAGTTCACATTTGTTAGAAGTTCTCTGTTTTCTGTTTATTTCAAAATCTACCCTCTACTTTCTGCTTGCATAACTGTGATCAGCAGACTTTCTTGATCGCAATGAATAAGGATGATCTTCCCTGTTTGCAGTTGGCAGTGTTGTCTTTCTGCGACGACTCCTTGTGACCACTGGCTTAACTACTGCTGCTGGCGTTTCTGAAGCTGGCCTTTTTTTCCCTTTACGAGTAGATGGTTTTGGATCAAGCTGACACTTCAGGTATCGATCTTCTGGACGGCGGTTTCTTTTTGAATTGAAGTAGTTCTGCATGCGCTTTAACTTGGTATGACGGATATGCAGACGCACTGATGATCGACGTTTGTATTGTCTCTGGTATTCCACCTCATGCTGGATTTGTTTGACAGCTCTAGCGACCTGTCCACCTCTCGTAATAGGACAACGTACATTCTCCAACTTGAGCAGCATTAAATTCCCCGCTCCATAATTTATGCGATCGATCACTGAACTCACTCGTCCATGTGCATTTCTACTGAATTTAACATTCTTTGGCAATGAAGCACTGAATGATCGGTTAATGGATTCATTCTTGTTGGTCGTAAGTCTGTGTCGTGTCATTTGGAGTGCTGAATTTCCCAGTCGCATTTCTATTAATCCTTTAAGTGTTGCTCGATCATCATCTGTCATATTCAGTCGTGTCAGGCCACATGCCTTCAAATGCTGTGACCTTTTCCACCAGTTGTTTCGCTTACCTCCACGACAGACAATTCCATGTCGGTGACAGTTCTGACATGAGCCAGAATAACAGTCCAGTGTTGTTTGGATTATCTTTGGCATCTTAGTAGTTATCATTCTAATGTCACCAGCATAAAGTGTGTGCATATCTGTGTAGATTTTCTGGCATCGTGTTCTTACGTCCTCTACAAACATTTTCTTGTTTTCAGCTCTCACCATGGCATTCTCTCCCGGGAACATTCTGGATGAGAAAGATGCTCTCATGATATGTCGGAACTGTGTCTGGCCGAGATGTGTTGTGTCAGCCTGCCGTTCTGCCGTGACTGTTGGCATGGCATCCTGTAACCCATGAAATGCTTTCGCATCACCGTCTGTTGCAACGAATTTTAGTCCGACCTGTTGCTGGGCAAAGCTCACTCCGATTTGACGGCCTATTTCATATTCTGATATTGGATCGACCACACGAATCGTGGCTGTACATCCTTGATGGCCTGGGCATGACACATTTTGACCTTGATTGCGAAGTGATGAGCCTAGTTTGCATAGCTTGTTCTCCATGTGAAAACCTAGAATCTCATGCTTGTCCGTCTGCCATTCAATCGCGGTTCCCACTGCTTGACTTGCAGTCCACAACCGTAGCTGTTTTCAGGGATGTTGAGTTGTACCTCACATCCATGCTTATATTGATTGGTGCGTTTGCTGGAAGACCACGCAGAACATTTATCTCTCTGGTTTTTTCCCTCTTCTGCTGTAGGTCATCAGTCGTGGACTGAGAAGTAATTGTGGCAACCCGGTTGGATGTCCTTTGCATCCCGCTTCGACTTGGGGGAGGTGTGTTTGTTGTTGCCAGAATGTGTCGCAACTTTGTGTTTCCCATCGTTGTATCTTGTAGTCCTACATGGATGGCTACATTTGGAACACACGGTTTCTGACCACGACTGCCCGTGTTTACTTCGGAATACAGCTTGTACATACGTGACTTGTAGTGACAGGCTGTACAGGACAATGACTGTTGCCAACACAAACCAAATTTTTTCTCATGTACTTCGAAGTGTGGAAGAATACATGTGTCCTCTCTGCTAGCATGCTCTTTAAAGCAATCATTCCACATTGCTGCATTTTTTTCCACACTAAGTAGACGCATTTCAGAAACTGCATGAGTATCTGTCTGTACGTCAGCTTGAAGATAGATGTCTGTTAGGTCAGGGCATTGATCAAGCCGTGGCCGCAGAATTTTGCTCATGCCTGGCCGGCCCTCTGCGTCGGAAACTGCCAGCAATCCTGAAGGAGTGGTTTGCACCACTCTGTCAAAGTCATCCTGGTTTAGCCGTGGCAACCAGACCCCACTGGGTTCCTGTTGGATTGCTGCATCTGATGGTTTGTGGTAACAGTGGCCGGTCTTGAAACCGCCAATATTCACCTTAATTCGACCAGCCGGTGGACATTTCTCCTCACTCTTTCTATTACTACTACTACTATCATGTGTTGTCCCCTCCATTGTAAAATCCAAGGTACACCCAAGTAAAATTACTAATGAAAGTGACAAAACCGTTATCTGAATGCAAAGACGTCTAATCCGCCTGAGAATCCAGGTGACAGTGACAGGAGACCAGTATATTGGGGGGGGGGGTGGGGACATATTCACACTTGTGCAGCCTCCATCTAATAAGTTACATCAAAGCAGAGCAAGTCACATTATAATATAATTACTTAGCAGTCAACTTTTGTTTATTTCAGTTAATTAGTCACAGTCACCTTTACTCAAGTCCATTTGAAGAACACACATCTATTGGGAGTTGAGAAAATCCTGGACAGGCCCAGCTGTTATCTGATATGGCCTAGTGAGCTGACCTGACTGTTCCACAGTGAAGGTGAGTTGTTTCTGAGGACTCCACTAAGTAGGTTATGTAATGTTATGTTGAGACGTCTGGCTTTTCAGTAATCCACACTCAAAGGTGATATTTGGGTCTGTTTACATAGGTGTATTGTAGCACCAGGTAAAAAAATTATTATAATTTTCGGTATGGAATAACAACTGGCTGTATAGAATTTGATTACAGAACACATGCTGGACTATTCCGAAAATTATGTTACAAGTTCATTCGAGTGAGCTGAAAAATTGAGTGTATTCGAGTGTTGTACTACAATACAGACTGTCTCAATCTGAAGTAGCTCATATATGTGTGTTCTGCCCAGCACAGGTGGTGGTTCCTTGTGTATGTAAGCAACTCCAACAACTAGGTAGGACGTTGATTTTTTTGCATGAATGCATGATTTTCATTTACCTTTATTAACAGGCTAAATTCAATTTTTTTTAGCACAATTACCATTTCTATTTGGGGTAAGACCACAGTTGACCTTCCTGTTTACTGTTTCACACGAATGTAGTGCACGTGAAATTGTGAAATGTGAACTTAATAAATTCATATTATGTGACATGAGTGCCTTTGAGCATGAATATTCACAGGTTTGTTTATAGAAGCTATTGGCTGTGAAATAGTGCATTTTTTGGAGAGTTTAACTGGCGGAAGGATTTATGGGAATTTTTCTGCTATGGGCCACGTGGGCGCATGAATACATGGCAATTTTTGTCAATATTGACGGGCATCGCACGTCGGGGCATTTTAAAAGAGCTGGATGTATGTGATTTTGATAAAATTTGGCCAGCATGTCAGTGAGGTGATGACAGTTGCTGTGAAAAAGTTTCAGAATTTTTAGTGGTCAGGTTTTCTTATAATCAGACAAAACGTTAACATGGCCACCAATGCAATTCCCAACTGTGGTCTGACTCCTATAGATGGACTGTATTTCATTATTGATACAGGACAGTAAATATAATTCTAGATAGAACTGTACATCTTTCTTGATATATGACTGTAAATCATTATTGACGTGGGTTTGTAATAATAATAGTTGTTCTAATGTGTATTTTTAAACGGGAAATATTGTATTATTTACCTTTGTTGTTGAATTATCTTAGTTGCACAAATAGCCAAACTGAACCTAACGAGTACATGTCCATTAGGTCGCCGCATAGTATCCAGCTCTGACATCCGGGGCTCTGTCCGGAGGATTGTGTGGAGCGGTGACACTGTGTGGTATTTATTAATTATAAATAATTCAACTCCCATATTTGTTTGGTCTATTAAAGTAGGGCGAGGTGATGCAAAGATAACCCAACTAAAGTAAATTCAGTTTAACAATAATAATATTGTTTATAGCAAAGGTGAAACTCTTTTTAAAGAATCATTATAACGAGGGGGAATAAGTTAATTATTCTTCTTTGCGCATAATTAATGACGCCTACAAGACTTAAACTGTTACGATCGTAGTTTTGCTCTTTCCAGTTGTCCACCAGATGTGTATATATATATATATCTATATATCTATATATATATATATATATATATATATATATATATATATATATATATATATATATATATATATATATATATATATATATATATGCGGGTATTGCATATTTTGATGGTCCGATAGTCGACCACGATATGGTCCCTAGTCGGCCACGATACGGTCCCTTGTCGGTCGGTTTGTTTGAGCACAGTTGTAGGTGGTCCCTTGCCAGCCACAAGTGGTCCTTAAGCGGCCACATTTGCGGTCCCATGTCGGCCTAGGTTGCGCACAGCCGAGGGGTTAATGCACAATTAAGTGGTTCATTGTGAACTACAGGACGGTCCTTACACGGCCGAATTTACGATCCCACGTCGACCGAAAGTGACAGAGTTTTACATACAAGGTAGGCGAGTATTTATATTATCGTGAGTTGTAATGTTTTCTATATGTATTATATCAAGACGCAAATTGTGATCCTTTGTTATTAGTCAATTTTAATAGCTATATTTTGTTTACACAGGGTTCGGCTAGTATTCTGGTAGAACCAGTCATAAACCTAGATTGGGTAATCGTATTTAGATTTCCGATATGGATTTCCAAACTGTTATGATAATCGGCGAAAAGCTGAAATCAAGATTTAACAAGATTTAACAAGATTGCCATCTCGAACAAGTTCCAGATGGCAAGTGGACAAGGAAGCCATTGGCTTATCGAGAGTCCAACAATTTTCACATCTATGTGTAGCCCGCCCTTATCAGATATCTGTCAATTCTATTTTTAAACATATTCACACTACTAGCATTAACACAATCGTTTGGCAGTTTGTTCCATTCATTTATCACCCTCTGTGAGAATGAGTACTTTCTCATGTCCAACCTACACTGCTCCTTAACTAATGCTGCTTTGTGTCCTCTGGTTCTACTGCCTTCTTTAAGTTTGAAGAACATATTCCTATCAACATCCTCA
Organism: Lamellibrachia satsuma; assembly: GCA_033239005.1. Classification (NCBI taxonomy): domain Eukaryota; kingdom Metazoa; phylum Annelida; class Polychaeta; order Sabellida; family Siboglinidae; genus Lamellibrachia; species Lamellibrachia satsuma. The sequence continues at coordinate 3,316,701 of BSQZ01000066.1, forward strand.
TAACCGTTCACTATTTTAAACACTTCTATTTGGTCTCCTCTTAGTCTCCTGGTCTCTAGTGTTGTCAAACCACATTGTAATAAGCGACTTTCGTAACTAAGGTCTCTTAATTCTGGAATCATCTTAGTTGCTCTTCGTTGTATTCTTTCTAGCTTATCTATGTCTTTTTTACGATATGGCCTCCATGCTTGAATACAATATTCCAAATGTGGTCTAACTATTGCTTTGTACAGGGGTACAATTAGATGTTTCTCCTTATACGTGATAGTTCTCCTAATTAGGCCTAGAATTTGATTTCCTTTCGAAGCAGCAATCCCACATTGCTCTGAAACTTTCATGTCAGCATTAAATATTACTCCTAAATCCTTTTCTTGTGTGGTTCTACCTAGTACAGCATCCCCCATTTTATATTCCTCATCCATATTTCCATGTCCTATGTGTATACATTTACACTTCCCAAAATTGAATAACATTTGCCATTTTTCTGACCATTTAACTAATTTTTCTAGATCATCCTGTAAACTTTGTTTATCTGTATCATTAGTAACCTTTCTGAATACCTTTGTGTCATCTGCAAATTTGAGTACTTTGCTAGATATGTCATCCTCCAAATCATTTATATATATTAAAAACAGTATAGGGCCTAACACTGATCCCTGTGGTACCCCACTCAAAACAAATCGGAAGGTAAATAATTACTAGACTTTGATACGTGCCGATATTATCAATTCGACCCGTAATTCGGAATTTTGTGACGCTGAATATGAAATAGATGTTTATCGTTTTGTGATTCGAACGTTATGCTTAACATGCTGGGTGGAATCGAGATGATTGTGTACTTGGCTTGAGTAGTTTGTTAACAGGCCGAGCACATGAAGTGTATCGTCGTTTACGTAGAGATGAGATGAATGATTACGATAAACGTAAACAGGCTTTCTTGGTTAAGTTGTCCCTGACAAAGGAAGATCTCAGGAAAAAAAACATTTACAACAGCACGCAAGGTCCTGACGAGACAGCTTCGCAATATTTAGCTCGATTGAATAATTTCGTTGATCAATGGATAATGTTATATGGAATCATAATTCCTATGATAAATTGAAAGAGCTTATTCTGCGAGATAATTTTTTTCATTCTTGTCCACATGATCAGGTACTTTTTTTTTTATCCGAGAGCGTACTCCCAAGGATATTAATTCACTTAAGGAACTTGCAGAAGTATTCATTACTTCACGTTCTGCCGTTGGGCTTGTATATCAGATTAAGACGACTCCAGTCCATCGACAGGCAGTACAGAGTTAGGTTCCAGATCCAAGGCTATTCCCTTCTTGCTCACATTCTTTGCCTGAACCAACAAGGTGCTATTTGTGTGACAATGTTGGACACATAGCTAGACGTTATCCCACGGGTAAACGTCGATCTTCTTTGAATCCAATACCGTGGATTCCTAAGAACATTGCGGGGAATGATTGTGTAGCTGTATATAATCCCAATCATCGATCGAAGTAATAATCAGGCTATTTTAAAATGTGGATTTAGTTTCCCTGTCGTTGGCAATGAGTGTGATCACATGGCTTCTAATATGCCGATTATGCAAGGATGTGTTCGAGAAACTCTGGTCAGTATTCCACGGGACACAGGGTGTAGCCGAATAGTTGTTAGGGACGATCAACTCACGGGAGAGAAGCGAAACTTAGTAATGATAAATAGTTCCGCTATTACAACGCGCAAAAATAGATGTAAGACAGTTTCATCTATCTTCTCTGGAGAGGTAGAGGTACTATGTGTCACTAATCCTATTTGTGCTGTGATTATCAAAGATAAGGAAATATCTTGCTCAGTTGTAACCAGAGCTGAAGCAGTGAGACAAGAGCGAAAGATTAGTAACGATAATGTTACATCAGACTCTTTCAAAATAACTCAAGGAAAAGATCCAATTTTGAAAGCTTTCTTTGATAAGGCGCAGCAAACCCCATGTACTGATCAGACGAAGAACCCGTATTTCATGAAGGGAGTATGTCGTATCGACACTTTCAGAGAGGAAAAACATACAAGCACAAGAAGAAACCCATGTCAAAGAGAACTCGTGTCAAACCGTTCGAAGATGGCGGTGTCAAGAAAGATGACGAAACGGCAACTTTGAGTGTCATCGACAATGACACGGATGATGTTACAATGCCAGACATTTTCAATAAAATATGTGGAAACTGGTATCTGAAAACTGATTTGACAATGAGGAATGCAGATGCAAAACCATGGAGACAACGTGTTACAAATCGCACATTGAAGGTGGGGAAAATCCTAGATAGCTCTGATATAGAAAAAGAAAGAAAGGGTAAGAGTAGTGTTGAAATCTGCAAAATGGTAACTTCTTTATTTACAATGGATGAATTAAATTGCACAAAGAAAATGGATGAGAGCGAGCTTGAAGATGGAGTGACATCATCTTCATCTTCATCGGCCGACTTTAGTAGTTATTAACTCGGCTGATTTGACCTCAATGCCAGATACCGGAGACTAGGAACCGCTATTATGAAAACCGGGAGATATAATTAACAGGTGTCCCGTTCTCCTGAACTCGCTTCTTCTCAAACTAAACAGGTGGTTGGTTTGATAGAAGAATACAAATAATGTTTTTCTGAAAACCAGAGAGCGGTAAATCGAGGAAGCGTTACAGTGGCTCCAGTTCAGTTGATTCCTGTGATCGATGTCCCTTTTCATAAAGTCGCCATTGACTTAGTCGAAGCGTTGTATTGAATACTCCAACATTTGACTTCCAGAGTACGCCGGAGAAAACGTTCCTGTAGCGTAGGTCAGTAAGAAGTTAAAGCCTACTCAAGCAGCATATGCCATACATAGTGGAAAGAGAATGATGGGCAATTATTTGGGTCATGGGAAAGTTTACGACTTACCTATATGGACGGACATTCGTTATCCAAACTGACCGTTAACCATTGGCATTCCTAAGAGCAACTCGATTAACCAGTCCGATGTTAATCCCATGGTCGCTGAAGTTACAACCGTGTCAATTCAAAATTGAGGCCATCCTCGGTATAGAAAATGTGGTCGCTTATTTCCTCAACAAAGCCGTTACGTAGGCTGACAGAATGAACGTTCGACTAATGACTTTTCATTCAGAATTTAAACGTACATTTTAATGTTAGATACGGCATGAGACTAGACAGTCCATGAAAAGAGAGTGTTATTATGCGACTATCCCTATCGAAGGAAATATAAATTTATATTTTTTTCAATGATATGTTTGCTAATCTTGGCCTGTAGCTGCATCACATCGCTAAATAGTATCTATCTTTTGATGTTACGTATTAAACAACAATGTGATTACATTAGCATCAGTGTAGTTGCGTTGTGTTCGATTCACGTGTGTGTGTGTGTGTGTGTGTGTGTGTGTGTGTGTGTGTGTGTGTGTGTGTGTGTGTGTGTGTGTGTGTGTGTGTGTGTGTGTGTGTGTGTGTGTGTGTGTGTGTGTGTGTGTGTGTGTGTGTGTGTGTGTGTGTGTGTGTGTGTGTGTGTGTGTGTGTGTGTGTGTGTGTGTGTGTGTGTGTGTGTGTGTGTGTGTGTGTGTGTGTGTGTGTGTGTGTGTGTGTGTGTGTGTTTGTGTGTGTGTGTGTGTGTGTGTGTGTGTGTGTGTGTGTGTGTGTGTGTGTGTGTGTGTGTGTGTAGTTTAGTTGCGTTGTGTTCGGTTCACGTGTATGTGTATATTAAGTGTGGATTATTTAGTTTTTTTGTTTTACAAACTAATTGTTAAAACTCCGGGGTTATGTCACAGATCGGATACCGTGTGAGGTTGTACATAATTAGATCATTTACCTTTGTCACCTAGCGATTGAAATGTTGGTGAGTAAAGTTCGAGTGTTGCCGAATAATGACTGATGGTTAAATCTAGTGATCGGAAATTTATTTGTTTCCAGCTGACTAACAGATCAAGGAAATGTTAGTATGCTTGGTAGCATTGGAAAACAATGTGTATACTTATATTGTTTATCATTGTTTTATAAGTAAGAATAATTTAAGATTCAATCGAGGTTGTTTTTTGTGTTGGTTACAGCACAGGGCCAGCTAAATATCTTTACATTCAAACCTTCGAACAATAGAGGGAGCTAAAGGCATATTTAAAGTGTTCTTTTGCTATAAATCTGGTAGGAGATGCATTTATGATGTATAACATCGTTATATGTGTATTGTAGAGATTCCAATGATAAAAATTTTGTGTAGGATATCATGTGATTTGAATGATTGATACTGCGGTGTTTACTTACAAACATTGCATAGCTATTCACAAGTTAACTTGTAATTTGCATAGGCTACCAAACCTTTTGTGTGGTATACGGGCCCTTGTATTCACCAGCATGATTGTCTTGAGACGACGGCGGCGATTTGTGATAGTGGAAGTATAAAATAGTTATGGGCGTTGAAACAGCAGAGGATCTCCAGCTAAGTGACAGTCTGGTTGTACATAACATCTATAGACGTACATGGTTCCTCTCTGAATAACCCTACTCGCCCAACGATTCGAGGACGTTGGAGGATGCGACGCACCGGCGGCAAAGAGTTGCTGAGCCATAGACTCTAACTTCCGCCGCCGTCCACCCTCGCTAGCCGCTACCAACTTGCCATTGACACCCGCACTGCCAACTGCCACGAAAGACAACATTCTCCGAGCACGCCGTACGCAAAACAGCACTCGCCGAGCTCGCCGTACGCAAGACAGCACTCACCGAGTACGTTGAACGCAAAACAGACGAACACGCGTAACTCAAGACTTCCCTCGCCGAGCTCACTGTAACGCACAACTGCACTCGCAGAGCTCGCCGTAATGCAAGCCTGCACTCGCCGACCATGCTGTAACGCAATCATTCTTGATATAGGATTGTAAATCATTCTATATAGGATTGCAAGTATTTCTTGATACGTTGTTTAAATAATTATTGACGTGGTTTTGTAAAAATACGAAATGTTCTATTGTGTCTTATTAAACGGGAAATATTTTACCCTTTACCTTTGTTGTTGAATTATCGTAGCTGCACAAATACCCACATTGAACCTAAGGAGTGCATGCCCATTGGTTCTCCGATATCATCTATATCGTTGCGTTCTGTTTTTTGCTGAGACTATTCGAGTTGTAATTGTCGATGGCTCAGAAGCAATAGTGTGTCTTGCTGCACAACCCGACGAATCCGACGTCGCAACACGCCACCGTGTACAGACCGGGCGTTCTCTTGTCGTATGTTTTACGAGCGACGCCCCACGGTTCGAAGACGGTCACGTGTGTCCGGCGAGTCGACAGTGGAATTACGCGGTCTCTTGCTCGGTGCAACACTCCGACGGGAGCCAGTGGGCACGGTGCGGGAAGTAATGCTCTCGATACTCTGGGGTCACGATGTCGTCGACAATCTCGCCAGCCAAAGCGGAAGGACGGGTTCTGATCGTTAGCAATGACCTGGTACTCTCCCGTGACAACGAGTCGGAGGAAGAGATACCATGTCGGGGCGGCCTACCGAGCAGAACTGTAGCTCATACGTCTGGCAGCGACAGGACGTCATGATCTTGGCGAAGGATCCGAGGCCGTCGCGGGTCAAGCTAGTGTTCTTGAACACGGGCTGCATATCGGCGACACCACCGGACAATTCCTCCTGCACGTGAACGTTGCATTCGTTCATACCGAACGCAGTCCCGTCACGCGCGGCTGTCACGATCTGCATTTGCGTGAACTTGTGTTTCGTATGATGACAACGCGACGTCGAGACTCCGTTTTCCCACCGGATCTTTCCGGATATCTTTTCGCGCGTATTCCCACAGCTGGATGACCTTGACAAAGCGACGAAGTTACGGGATGTTCTTTAGGGTTTTGGCGAGAAAGTGGTTTATGTTTTTTTCCATTGCCGGCTTTCACCTCGCGACCCGTGCACGTAAGTAGCAACTTTGGATCTGATACACCTTCCGCGTTTCCAGTCACCACCCGTCGTCCGGAAGTTTGCCGATGTGCTTCTCCCGACCGTTGACCCGGTGTCGGATAGAGCGTCCCATCCAACGGCTTCCCACGTCAACCATTCCACGGAAATCTGCCCGTACAACTGCCACATCTCGGGAAGAAACTCGTTCTCTTCGCGTCGATGCCGACGAGTGTACTATGCTGTCAGAATGTCTTGCATCAGAGACCATATGTACTGAGCGTTCGCGTTATAAACGACGGTCGAGCGGTTTCACCGACACGGTCGAGCGGTCTCAACGACACGGTCGAGCGGTCTCACCGACACGGTCGAGCGGTCTCACCTACTCATTCTGAGGTATCCTGTTGACATTTGTCTCGTGGTATATATAACCCATAAGGGCCGAGCCCCCACGAAAGAGTCTTTGACGAGTTAATGCAAATATTTGATCTTCTCGTTGAAGAACGTAAAATGGGTATTTTGAGGTAGATCGTTGAAAAGGTAGAGCAACGTCAGTACATGTACGATGATGCCTTCTTCGAACATGTCGATGTTCCGACGCTAGTAAAGGGCGAACGGTTTGTCGATGATTTGTAGGAAAGGTTACACGTCTCTGTAGTTGTGCCATATGAAAAGTCGCGCGTAGTCGTCATGCAGCTATCAAACTACGCCTTTTTACATCTAGCGTAATCGTTGTCGGAAAAAGCATCGTTCTTAAGTCGACTGTAAAAAGCATAAAAATAAAACTTTCTTCTAGTTTTCGTAAACATTTCAAGTGTTCTTACGGAAAATAACCTTCCGTGACCACGCATCCTTACGCTTTTAGATACTTGCAGTAGCTGAACCCCGGAGCGGTCATGTCGAATGAATTTCAGTTTGTCCGTCGACGGGCACATGAACGTGTTCTCTGTCTTGATCACGTAACACGGGGAGAAGTCGTTTTCTTCATCATCATCATCTTCTTCTTCTGTACCGCCGAGAAGGTGCGGAATCGCTCCTCCTCGGGTCCGGTTACGTTCGACGCCACGCTGACTCTCAATGCTACATGAAGCACTTACCCCGGGACTTTGTTGCTGTTCGACGGAAGTCGTGTTCTGTCGAAATATCATTCGAAATAAAAGGTCGTTCGGTACGTACAATATCGCACCTCTTCCCGTAGTCGTATTTTCTCGTCGTCCAGTCGTTGGAACACCGACGGTGAGGAGTGATACACGCCACCCGGATAGACTATTCGGATACCTCCTTCCCACATGCGATCGTGTCAAAGTAGTTTCCAAACAAAATTCCGTAACGAGTTGCCGCACTTTCGACATCGATATGTGTGACAGCAATTCTGCAAGTCTTCGACGTACGAAAAGTGCATCTCGTACAAACTATCGTTGAAGGTCTCGGGGAAGTGACACAAGGATAGTCGGCTGAGTGTGGCCGTCGTCTTCCCGTCATCCGTCTCGACGAGGGCGTTCACGCACACTTTGGTTTTGAACATGGTCTCCTCGTGATAGAGATCATCTAGAGTGACACCCTTCAAGGCACCCATGACACCCTTCAAGTCACCCATGGTCATGTTTCCGTTGTTGACGTTGTATATATTTGTGACCGCCTGTTCCAAACGACGTCGGGCGCCCGCTCAATGATGGGCCAGACACCATAAGAAACATATGTTATCGGTGCACCTTTTGTAATGGGTAAATTCTCTCTCCAGACCGAAGATGTCCCTGTTGTTCTTTTTGTAGGCGGGCAGAGTAACGCCGACGCAACATATCGGATACTCGAGAATGAGGTTGATGAGAACGTTCGCACACCTACGCCGTATTCGTACCTTGGGTAATGGCCCACTTTTTAAAATGTTTTACTCTTTTTCGTAACACACACACACACACATACACAAACACACTCGCACTCGCACACGCACACGCACACGCACACGAACACGCACACGCACACGAACACGCACACGCACACGCACACGCACACGCACGTACATTGTGACAGTCGGCATTTTGCAAACTATCTGTAATTGATACTGGTCAAACTGGTTTATTCATAGCTGATGGTATTAATATAAAATATCACGTTGACATTATTAATACGTCTCGACGGAGAAGAATGTTGACTTGTATATGTTAGTCGAATATATTCAAAGATGTGATGATGAGTGGCTAACTCTTGTAGTAGCAATCATAGCCCATGTACATGAGGTTGAATCGAGTTACTTTACGACCAATCTACAGCCAAAAGACATGGACGAAAATATATAAATTATTCGTCTTGAGATGAGAAGACTACACAACGTTCCAGCAGTATCCTCAGCAGATTACTAAATAATTGCCTGATCTGTGAATCCACTTTCACAATGTGCTCTTTGAAAAAGTGCTCTGTAGGTCAACTTGTCAATGTCTGAGCTGTTATTCATACAACATGAACATACCAACTGGTCTACAAGTTGATGGTTAAGATATTAACGGTTCATTGGAACAAATCAAACAGTGCAGACAGATGGCTAACTTGTGTTGTGTTGGCACTGTTGGGGTGGGTTGGGGTGGCAGCTCATTGGGGGAGTAAACATTAGCAATGTCAACCTTAAACATTTACATCCAAAGAGAGTGATTAGTGTAACTCTAAATATCCACAAGTTTATCTTTCCAGTGACCTCCACAAGTGGACAATCTATTGTATTGGGTTCCCCTTTCATCCTGGCCTACCTGAATGATTACTCTTTAATTCCCTGACATGGTTCCAAGTAAACTGTCAATTGTATATTCCTCCATCCCATTTTTATCACCTCTACAGGTCTGGAACTGGGTGACTCAGTGACTATACAATCATGTTCGTGTAGTGGTTATAATAAGGTATTACTTTATTTATTAAATATATTAATACTAGGTTTTTATACATTAGGTTTTGTTCTCGTGATCAATCCAAACGTTAATATAAAGCCACACATTTGACATTAATTCAAATGCATTTGTAAATGTATAACCAAAACATTTTCATTTGCATGTGAATGCGACCCCAAATCATGTGCATTTGCAGTTGAATGCTTTCCTGGAAAATGGCGTTAGCTTTCGGAGTTGCATTTGGATCAAGTGAAACATTTGCGTTTGCATTCAAATACGTTGACGCGCATTTGTTAACAAGCCTGGCTAATTCATATATTACAATTCTTATGCCTTCACTCAATGTGATTCACAATGATAACATTATATCAATCACGTTAAGCCTGTTATACACTATTGAATTTGATGATCATAGCTCAATGAATAATGCTACAATTTATAATAGTACACATTCACTCAAGTAGTTATGCTTTATTCAGCATGTGGCACCTGGCAAATGTTACTCATTGCCGTACGTTATGTGAAAGCAGTATTAAGAAGATGTCCGTGTGTGCACTACTGGTGTTAATTCAGCATGTGGCACCTGGCAAATGTTACTCATTGCCGTACGTTATTTGAAAGCACTATTAAGAAGATGACCGTGTGTGCACTACTGGTGTTAATTCAGCATGTGGCACCTGGCAAATGTTACTCATTGCCGTACGTTATTTGAAAGCAGTATTAAGAAGATGTCCGTGTGTGCACTACTGGTGTTAATTCAGCATGTGGCACCTGGCAAATGTTACTCATTGCCGTACGTTATTTGAAAGCAGTATTAAGAAGATGTCCGTGTGTGCACTACTGGTGTTAATTCAGCATGTGGCACCTGGCAAATGTTACTCATTGCCGTACGTTATTTGAAAGCACTATTAAGAAGATGACCGTGTGTGCACTACTGGTGTTAATTCAGCATGTGGCACCTGGCAAATGTTACTCATTGCCGTACGTTATTTGAAAGCACTATTAAGAAGATGACCGTGTGTGCACTACTGGTGTTAATTCAGCATGTGGCACCTGGCAAATGTTACTCATTGCCGTACGTTATTTGAAAGCAGTATTAAGAAGATGTCCGTGTGTGCACTACTGGTGTTAATTCAGCATGTGGCACCTGGCAAATGTTACTCATTGCCGTACGTTATTTGAAAGCACTATTAAGAAGATGACCGTGTGTGCACTACTGGTGTTAATTCAGCATGTGGCACCTGGCAAATGTTACTCATTGCCGTACGTTATTTGAAAGCACTATTAAGAAGATGTCCGTGTGTGCACTACTGGTGTAAATTATTTTACTTTAAATAAATGAACAATGGGGCAGAAGGTAAACCCATAATCAATCTATCAAGCCACTTTGTGACACATGCTATTTGCATCCTAATTCAACTCATGTAACATATGTCAGTGTTTCTGTACTAACATAATCATCTTTCTGGCAAAAACACACTGTTGCATGATACTTTACATTGGTCCTGATGGCCTGTCTTTATATGTCCCTTGAAGTCTATCTTACCGCGGTTTTTAGAAATGGGCATGTGCTTATCAATCGCTCTGGTTAACATGTCAATCCTCGGTAATTCCAAAAAAATACCGGATTCTTCAACGCTTAGAACACAATGTGAGTAAACAATGAGGTTTGTTTCGCTTTAAAAGGAAACAAATGGGGAACAATGTATTGGCAAGACATAACTGTCCAACTGGCATAAACACATCCATTCACTGTTAGTTGGTATTCGTGGCTTTGTTGTCTATCAGATCTTTCATTAATATAAAATAATATTTAAAAAAAATATTCACGTTAGATCCTTCATTTGGCAGCCATTCTAGAATAGCGCTTATACCATATGAATGCACACTATATGCGTGTTTATTAAACTCTGCCTAATGACAATCTTTAGATGAAGGAAAGTTTCCTAGAAATGTCCCAACTGTCAACTCTCCTAGTTTGATTGGGCGAATTCCGCTTAACTCCATCACTACAAAATCTCTTGCTTTCTCAACAATGCCTATTTGAACAAAACAGTAGTTTATGTGCTATCACAAAACCATCCTGATCGTAAAAGCAGGGTAATTTCCCTGTGATTTTTAACAATCTTGCCAACCAAGGCAAAGGCCAGATGGCAAGTGAAGAAGAAAGCCATTGGTTTATCGATAATCCAACATTTCTAAGTTATGTGTAATCCGCCCTCCTGAGATATATGTTAACTTTGTTTTTAAACATATCCATGCTGCTAGCATTTACACAATATGTATGTTATGTGTTCCATTCATTGATTTTCCTCTGAGAGGACGAGTACTTCCTGTTATCCATTTTACACTGCTGCTTTACTAAAGATACCTCATCTCCTCTAGTTCGCTTATATTTCTTCAGAGTTAAAACATATTTTTATCGATATATTTTTATCCATTCAATATCTAAAAAAAATTCAATTTGATCTCCTCTTAACCGCCTTGTCTATTGTGTTGTAAAAAAATTATGTCTTTCTCATAACGAAGGTTTCTCAGTTCTGGAATCATTGTAGTTGTTATCCCCTTCAAATGTATCTACGCCCTTCTTATGATATGGTATCCAAGCTTGCATACACAATTTTTAATGAGGCTTAAATATTGCTTCACACAGAGGTAAGATTAGCTTTTTTCGTGCGTGTTATATTACTCCTCATCAACCCAAAAAATGTGATTACATATTGAAGCTGAAATATCATATTGGTCTGAAGCTATCATACTAGCACTTATTGTAACATCGAAGTCCTTTTCTTTCACTGTAGTACCTAGAGCCGTATCTGCCATTTTATAGGTTACACCCAAATTCCCGTGTCCTGTATGTAGGCATTTAAAATTCCCAAAATTGAAAAAAAATCTGCCGTTTTTAAAACGATTTAACTAATTTGTCTAGATAATTTTGTACATGTTGTTTATTACCATCATTGTTAACCCTCATTCAAACACCGTTGATGCAAATGTCAGTACGTTGCTTCTTATTTATATATATATATATATATATATATATATATATATATATATATATATATATATATATATATATATATTTCGTGTGTTTTCCGCAGCTCGATACCCCGTCGACTCGCGGTGTATTTGTGTTTACAATGGAATGGAGACACGCTTGTGCAGACCTTTCTCTGTTTGTATAAATACACCAACTACTTGGTAGGTTGGTAACGGGCAATCCAATTTTATTCATACACAACAAGGATTGCCGCTGTGCACACACTAATAGTGACTAAGTCTGCCACAAATTGTGCACAGCCTGGTATTAAGCTGATGTGTATGATAAATTAGTAAACAATACCAGATAAGATTTAACATTATTGATATTTTCTACTGTAGCTAGCAACTGCCGAAGACAGTCTTTACCAAAAAACCCTTGCTGCTCTTAAACAAAGCGACAGCATACAAAGAGGGAAAAAATACCTATGTGCAGACAAGCATACATAATTATATGCATATAGTGCTAGCTAGAGTATTTACAATGATATACACAAAAGTGGGGGAATAAACCCCCCGGCCCCACCTGTGTGCAGGTGGTGGCCCAACCCCACTAAAGGAATTATATATATATATATATATATATATATATATATATATATATATATATATATATATATATATATATATATATATATATATATATATATATATATATATATATATATATATATATATATATATATATATATATATATATATATATATATATATATTATTATATATATATATATATATATATATATATATATATATATATATATATATATATATATATATATATATATATATATATATATATATATATATATATATATATATATATATATTTATATATATATATATATATATATATATATATATATTTGCTACCATTTCTGGAGTTACAATTATCTACCCTGGATAGTTCGGTTTACCCTCCTGAAATTTAGCATCTGAAATTTGTAATGAACCAATTTTCTCTCTGGAAAACACTGAACTGAAGTACTAATTTACATATCCCACTTTTAAAAACCTTTTTATATTATATGTTACCACTGTCTTCTATTTGTCCAACTTTATCTTGAACGTTTTGTTTACAACTGATATATGCATAAAAAAAACTATTGTGATTTCGTATGTTACATGGTTATTTTTTATAGCTGCATTATGTGCCTCTTTGTAATTTGTATGATCTCCATCCTTTCTGACACGCCTATAAACCCTCCATATTGCCTGGACGTTATTTTTATAATAGCTTCTTTTGATAAGTTGTTCTTTCTAGACGACGTTCCTTGTTTTTTTTTCAAGGGAACAAATTTATCAACGATACCCTCAATTACATATTTTATAATGTTCCAATATTCATTTGCGGTCTTACTCCTCAACATGGTATTCCAATTTAGTGTTGCTAAGTATTTTCTCATATCTTTATATTTACCTTTGTGGAAGTTTCTCCTGTGTTTTTTTATCAACACTTTCTGGTTTTATTTTGATGTCAAAACGAATTTGATGGTGATCTCTGTTAACCAATGGAACATGTATTTTAGCATTTTCCACTAATTCATTATGTGAAGACAAAACTAAATCGAATTCATCCTCTCCCTGGTTGGTTCTAATAGGTGTTGAGTAATGAAGCTATAGTTAATTAAAAGTAGAAATTATCGGTCTTCACCCCCTCTCCCTATACTCTCAAGATTATGTTCATTGTATGTATCCTATGGAAAAGGTTCCCATTATGATGCATTCCCGTTTACTCATTTCATCTATAGCACTTTGTATTTTTCTTTTATCACCTTCGTTTATTTTTGGACTTCGGTAAACCAATCTAGTAGTTAATGGTGAATATTTCTTGAATCTATGTTTCACCAAACAGTTCCATCGCAATTTACGTCCCTTTTTCATTTATTTCTTAAACCTGAATATATTCTCTAATACATCAAATGACTCCTCCTCCTCTTCTTCCGATTTGATCTCTCCTAAACATTAATTATGCTCTCCCTCTCTCCTAAATGAGCATCTGATATATCTTTGTTGGCCCATGATTCGGTCTCAACGACGTGAGAGTCATTATTTTCTACAATAATGTTTATTACGTTTTTCTTATTTACCATGTTCTTGTACTGTTTGAAATACATGTAATTAATTACCTGCGCTTCTAGTTTACAATGTTTGCTACAAAAAATATTTGTTATGCTTCCCATGCCACTATCTACTGCTGCTGATAGTTCACCAGCAAACACTGCTGTCCCTTTCCACTACGATGAAGCCCATCCATCGTGTACATATCAGTCCTCCCAACAAAACATCCTCACAAATTCAACGTCCTGTTCCCTACACAGTGTTAATTGCCATCCTTCGGATATTTTTATATCACTCTCCCTGCTTCTCTTTACCAGTGGAATCCCTGAAAGAATTGTCTGCTCAACCCGTGTCTGCTGAGCTCTTTTAACTAACTGCCTGTATTTCCTAACCATGCCAGTTGTATCCTCCCTATCTGCGTTATTAATCCATGCGTATACTAAAATATAAACGCCCTTGCCCGGTCCCACAATATGTGCACCCTCTCTGTGTTAGCCTCTATTTTAGCCCTTGGAAAATATACCACCAACGATTTACATTTATGTATATCAGTGTATTGTGACCGGTTTCATAGGTAATTGAGAAATCATTTATTACGCCTTCCCCTAATTTCATAAACATTTCATTTGAAAAATAAAATTACATTATTAATTGCATCGAATGCCTTTGAGAGGTTACACAAACAACCAGTGTATGTTCTTTTGTTATTTTAACATTTGCCTCTGCAATATACTTGAGCATATGTAGTATTGCATATTAGAGTGTTTAGCTCGAAACCCATTTAGATGTTTATATAAAATATTGTACTTTTCTTAACTAGTCTTTTGAACCCTATCTTTTATATTATTTTATAAAAACCGAGTAAAAAACTTATGGGTCTATAATTAATAAGCATTTTAATTTCAACTAAGCATTTTAATAAGCATTTTAATTTCAATTTTAATAAAAACTGGGATTATTTTTGCAACTTTTAAGTTGACAGGGACAATGCATTTAGGTTCCAGTGATCATAGCCGTACCCGTGTATTAACAAAAGTAAAAACATGGACAACATATAAATGACAAATATAAAGACATTAGAACACATCTTGCGAATATAGTTATCAACGCACATTTGTTTAACACATATCCCACTATAGCAACTGACCAGATTTAATGTGTGCATATCAATACACAATTTAAGAAAAAAACATACTTTGGAATATTGAAATATGTTAAGATGAAACGCGTATATTACACTGATGGGGTATAAATATGTAGCATATTCACGTGTATGCATTCATTACGTCCGTACCTTTGTTGGGCAGGTAACATAAATTAATCGTGAAAAGTATCAACGTAAGACACAACTGTAGTAATAATATATACAATTTATGGAGGGTGGAGCTATAATATTTCGCATAGTTCCAGGTCACTCGAAGTTATAACGCTTCCTTCTTAAATATTGTCATGGCTCAGAACTACATCGATACATTATAGTATGAAATTGCATTCTTTGTAAAGGTAGACCAATCAATCTTTATTCGTGGTCGTCCTTCATGCGACAACCGATTGCTTGTACACCAAAATAAGCAACATCTACCACATGCCTTCGTGCGTGTATGTCTGCATGTGTGTATCTGCATGTGTGTATCTGCATGTGTGTGTGTGTGTGTGTGTGTGTGTGTGCGTGCGTGCGTGCATGTGTGTGTGTGTGTGTGTGTGTGTGTGTGTGTGTGTGTGTGTGTGTGAGTGTGTGTGTGTGTGTGTGTGTGTGTGTGTGTGTGTGTGTGTGTGTGTGTGTATGTGTGCTTGTATGAGCTTGTGTGTATGTGTGATAAAATATGTGCGTATGTGTGTCAGTGTGTGTGTGTGTGTGTGTGTGTGTGTGTGTGTGTGTGTGTGTGTGTGTGTATGTATGTGTGCTTGCTTGCGTTTATGTACATGATTTTCGCGTGGTAGAATTTAACTTATGATGTCAGCTGCAACATTTATGCGTGGTGTACTTCACAAAGAAGCAATTTCGTGAAGACGCTACCAACGAGCATATATCGTCGGTAGTGGACAGCGACGCTTGCCATGGAGATTTGTCGTCCGTCGTTGCAGTACACCTCCGTAATGTCTGTCACTTTGGAGTTTTCGGACAACGTCAGCCGCAGCACCTGTGTCGAGCAACATGACGTGAAATTGCAATCAAATAATGGACGATTTAAGTATATTGTGGAGATAGAAGGAAAAATAATGGAGACCTTAGTGGTAGAAGAAGAAGAAGAACACACGATAGTGAAGGTGACAGCGGAAAGACCACGAATAGACGACGATTGGTGTTCACATAATTATGTCAGGATTGTAGACTTTGTTATCCTCTCGCGTATGCTACATATATAACTACGCACACACGCGCGCGCGCACACACACACTCACACACACACACACACACACACACACACACACACACACACACACACACACACACACACATACACACACCGAACATCCGAACCCGGACAAAAAACTGTATTCAAACGCGCATGTACGTACGCACGCAAACACGCATGCATGTACACGTACAAGGGCATATTACACACACGCTCGCACTTTATTCAATTGAACTGATATGAAATGCCGGAGTTATTTTGCATGGACAGGGAAGGCAGCGGTATAGAAACATTGCATATCGTTCACAATACAATCATTATGGTGTATTATGCAATTAGCAATGCCGAAAATATACTGCATGCGACTGATTCACTTCATGTTAGAACTCTCCTTATACACTCCGATTAAGTGAATCGTCTGCTTTATAGAATCAAATTGACCGTATGATTCCATCACGCCTAGTCCACTGTACCTTCGAAGGCGATATGACGTTGTGAGGCGGCGCCACGTGTTTCGCAAACGACCGGTCGTCCGGGAGCCCCGTCACCCACAAGTGTCCAGAGACCACGTCAACATCGATGTTTCCGACAATCATTCCCAGCCGAACCACCTGAAACACACCAACTAAATGACTAACTGATAGATCTAATTAAGCAACTAAATCTATAACTAACTTACTAACGTACGTCTAATATGATACCAATCGTCGTTTGATAATAAAATGTTGAAACCGACAGAGCTGCCAGGTCCAGCGCTATGTCTTCCATGTTTGTAGAATCTTACCATCTATAGCTTTATTACATCTAAAGCGTTATTTCACCGGCGAAAGCGACGCGAAGCATTCATATATCGCCCTCACACCACGGGTAGCGGTAGATATACCGTTTGTTGTGCGATACCACTTCGCACTTTTGGATCTTATGAAAGGCGAATTGTCACTGTCATATTGAGAAGTCGATCCAACAATGTAATTGTCAACCATTCAACCAATCAAACATTATAATGTCCCACATTTTAAACTGCAACACAGTAAGCTTGTAAGTTTATTTGTAAAATGTTGGGAACAAAACTATATATCAAAGACATGGAACTTCCCAGGGAAGTGTTCGGAATGGTGACTATGGACACAATAAAAGAGTTAATTGATGATAAGTTGAATCATTAACTAGCAGGCTTCAGAAAGAAGAGAGACTGTTGAAATATGTTTATTCCGCGAAATATAATACAGAAGGTAGTTGTGCGGAAGAACACTTTATACCCTATATTCATCGAATTCGAAAAGGCCTTTGATTCCGCACGCTTAAGGAACCTTTGGAAAATCATTGAGAGCTACCGAACCTTACACAAGATAATCTAAATGATTAACATCTTGAACGCGGAGAGAGATTATGCAGTGTTATATGAAGACAATACCATTATATAGAACAGGATTGTTCACGAGAAGACAAATTGCCAAAAAACAGTATAACTTAATTCGTTTTGTACATGTAGGAAAAGAACATAGGCTTCTGAAATAATTGACAGGAAAGGTATTGAAACAAATTCGTGATTGGCTCTAAAAGTGTCATGGCTAAAAGTAGCCGTAAGTGTCACAGTCATCCGTCGAGTTCATAACACAAATACCTTATCACACGCCTTACCTGCGTCAATGTCAAACTGTTGTCCGATTCTCTGATGTAAACATTCAAACGTTTCCCTCCTATTTCCGACACGTATACGTACCTGTAACATATGGCACCAAACTTAGTGCATAACTTCTCAGTAAACTGTTAAGTAAAAAGATATATTCTTCAACATGCTTAGTTGCGTCAACGCTTAGTTACGTCACTGACAGTCGGCGACGAGCAACACGAAACACCAGCAATGAATTAACCAACAAGTTCTGACATTACCACAGCATGATAGTTGCGGACGGATGAATAGTTTGGTTTTCGTTCAGTTCTTTAACGTTGATATCAGTCGTTATCGCTTCTGGTAATAGTGGCCGATGACGCATTATTTCATTCATTAGAAATTATAAATCCACTGGAATTAATTTTGATTTTTACAAAATGCTTATTGTTGCAATTACCTCTTGGAAACTGCACTGACTACATTTCAGATTATGTTGATTAAAACAAAAGCCGGTGTGTTGTACAATTTGGCAGTACTAAGAGAGCGAGAGCTTTAACCGTAATAGTGGGAGGCGGAAGATTGAGGCGGAGTTCGCCCACAGAAACTTGAAGAGTTGGCAGGTTTAACATGTCTATGGATATATCGATAATGTTGCGAATGTCATTCAAAAAAGCGCATTCAAGGGAAGATAAAGTTAACGCTTTTGGTCTATGCACTTATAACATTTGCTAAGCATAACCATTTGTAACTACAATTAATAATATCACGCCAGTAATTTACTAGCAAAACATTGTGGAACACACATCATCTTAATTTCACGGGCGCGTCATATTGTTCGATAATCCTACGTCAGGAGTGTCGAAATCTAGGAAAATTCGCTCGCCAAATAAAAACATAGTTGTATACACTTATTCCTATTCACGTAAGTAGGTTACGGCCATGAGTTGATTTTGTGTATACCGGAATTATTTAATACGTCATAATCTAAATTATCCAATTTTCATAGAAATGCGCATGCGGTTCTCGGTCGCGCTGGTTAATATGTCACCCCTCGGTCAAATATGTAATATTGTATTCAAGCATGGAGGTGGAATATTGTATTCAAGCATGGAGACCATATCGAAAAAAAAACATAGACAACTAGAAAGAATAAAACGAGGAGCAATTAAAATTATTCCAGAATTGAAAGACCTTAGTTACGAAAATCGCTTATTACAATGTGGTTTGGCAACACTAGAGACCAGGAGACTAAGAGGAGACCAAATAGAAGTGTTTAAAATAGCGAACGGTTATGAGGATGTTGATAGAAATATGTTCTTCAAACTTAAAGAAGGCAGTAGAACCAGAGGACAAAAGCAGCATTAGTTAAGGAGCCGTGTATGTTGGACATGAGAAAGCACTCTTTCTCACAGAGGGTATTTAATGAATGGAACAAAACTGCCAAATGATTGCGTTAATACCAGTAGTGCGAATATGTTTGAAAAATATAATTGACAGATATTTGATAAGGGCGGGCTACATATAGATGAGAAAATTGTTGGACTCTCGATAAGCCAATGGCTTCCTTGTCCACTTGCCATCTGGAACTTGTTGTTCGAGATGGCAATCTTGTTAAATCTTGTTAAAATCATGTTAAACCGGAGAAATGACTGGAATCTTCTAATTTTAGATCACATTCGAAAAAAACCAAACCATAATTTTGTTTCGCTCTAATAAAGGGCAACTCCGGATTTACAACAATACTGCGGACACCTACTTGCCATCCGGGGAGGTGTTTATCCCATTCGGGCTGCTAATCCCTGCTAGGAGAATATGCCCTTTCCTGCCATCGTAGAAGCCGACATTTCCAACTTTGATACCATGAATGAACTCCACAACAAAATCGCACTTGTAGTAGTTGGTGAAGTAGAAACTGTCTTCTCCCGTCGCCACGATGTTATTGGGGCTGATGGTGCACATGAAAACAGCGGTGACTTTGAACTATTCATTCAATTTGTTAAACATTCCAAGAGCCCCCATATATACAGTATATACAGTTTTGAAAGCCCCTGTAAAAAAGTCGACATTTTACTTATCAATATGGAAATGACTCACAACATTTTAAAACACGAATTTACGGCATTATACTGAAATCGATTGCAGTCCGTTTATAACACTTATCAGCTTACCAAACTTGTCGACATATTAACAATTCTAAATAGTCTACAAGGCGTTTGTTGATGTTGAATAATTACATGGGTTTTTTTAAACACTGACTGCATGATTGTCGTGTCACTGAATGTTCGGATGTGGCACAACTGTCGTCTCTTCTCGTCGTACCGAAACTTCTCCACCGTATCTTTTCCGTTCACGCAAACGTTGACAACAAATATGCAGATCACGTCTGAAAAGCAATTAATATAATGCGTCATGACAAATGATAACAAATTTGAATTCAACTGTTACATTGTGACTGAGAACATTACAACCCATTAAGAAATAACTAAGTAATCATATGCACAAGTTTTTATCCGGATATACGACGCTACATAAATAAGAGTTATTATTATTTGTAAATGGTGTTAAGACTTTCTTGGCGTTGGACTGCGGAAAGTTGGATGGGCGGGTGTCGCCGTCTGGCGATTATAACATGTATTTTATGTATGGTCTTCTCCCTGCTCGGAAGACACGGCGCAGTAGACGGACAGCCATTTTCATTCAACTGTTCTGAACTGCATGAATATATTGAATTAGAAAGGCCCAAGGAAGTTAGTAATTGTACTGTTTTATACCGTTTATATATTACAGTTTAACGGAGAATACTCATCCTGCGAAATTAGTTCTTCCGTTGAGGTCTACGAAATAAAGTCTTCAGTTAATTACGCACACACTACTGACTGTCTGGGTTCGATTCGTTTCTAAATAGAGCTGCCCGCAGTTACAATAAAACTCTTAGAATCATACGGTAGGGCAGCTATTCAGCTAGCATTCGCTAGCTCCATTATAGTTATTACTTGTTAAACGATGGAACGCTAACGGCGACATATGGCCGCAGGCAAAGATAGTTACAAATAAAACGTCCTATGCTGCACAAATCCTTACTGGTGTTGCAGTCTCTCCAAATGCTGAGACCGGTAGGAGAGAATGTGGATCTGTCGAGGTCGCCTACGATGTCGAGCGCGTGTGCCCCGTGTCTGGGCTTCTTGAAGTCAAACAGCAATATTTCGCCCCGACTCTCAGCGTCAAAGCCCTGTCCAACATTATTTCATTATGTCTCTCTGCTACGGCCTCAACGTTTTTACTACTATCTTCGTCGTCGATATCTACGTCGTCGACGATTGTGTTGACACTGAAGGCGGTTATCGTCGTCGTCGTCGTCGTCGTCGTCGTCGTCAACTTAAGTATAGCATCGTATAATTAATAATCAACACAAACGGCCACCAGAACTTACCGATGTGATAAACGCCAGTCCATTCAGTAGCACCTGGATGTCTTCAGAACCTTTATCTAGCAGACACGGACACATATTATACCGAAGGTGTACTAGGTTTTATGCCGCGTATACAACAACGAAATAACAACCTAAATAATGTATGCATGTTTTTTGGAGTAATTGTGCGACATTAGGTCGAAAATAAAATTGGTCAACCGTGCTTGCAGCGTGAATAATTATTATTTTGCTGGCTATTTTATAATATTATATTTGAAGGTCAAATTAGCAATACCAACAAGCCGCTCATGTAATCTTACTTTACATTATTTTAATGATGCTCGTTTACATTATATATATATAATAAACATGTGTCGGTGTATATACGTACACTAATACGCACGCACACACTCACGCATGCACGCACACACGTACAATCAAAAACACCTACCGATGCCTGGCACCTGCCTACACCTGCCTGCCTGGTGGTTACATACCGTCTTGCGGAAAGAAAACGTCCATCTGAAAACGTAAACTCTTAAATGTAAGCGTAATCTATGCAACATAAGGATACGACACATGTATGGCGCTATTGATTGGCTTCATTTCAGTTGTTTTCAGCTCATCACATGATTGTTGACGCATCTAGTGTGTCAACAAGGCATCAGGCTGATTAGATAAGCATGGGGCCATAGTGGGGCATTGCGCATGACCCATGTGTATGTGGATATGCTATGAAGCTACACCAACCCACGTCGTAGCTATGGAAAAATAGCAACTACAACGTTGTGGTGTTAGCTGTATAGCAAATGTGATTAGTAACTGCCCTACTCTTCCTAGCACGCAATGCAGTGTGTGAGATTCTCAACAGCCTTGTCTATCCTTGCTGGCAGTGTGCAATAAAGTCATACTGATGGATACAGTTGCACAATTGACAAGACCGGCTGGTCACTTCTGCTTACTATGGTTGGATACATTTCATCTGATTCTCTTGAAAGTGTGGAACTACCTTCGAATGCTAAGTTGCTTACTGAACCACTCGCCCTATAGGAGACGGAAACGCCTTCGACCTGCGTATGGACAAATATCACAGCAGGAATCACTGCTCAACTTTAAAGTGTCAGTCCGTATTTTTGCCCCACAAGAGTTGGACAAAAGAGTGGATATGTAAAAAAAATCACACTGTTCAAAAAAGGAGATCGATCAATATATTGGAATGACATGTAAACCACTCGTCTTAATAGCTGGCAAAGTAGTCGCAAGGGTGCTCCTCAATCGTCTAACGGGCTGTATTCAAACTGTGTTCTTTTATATATCTAGAATATGCAGAGTGAAAATAAAAAAAATAAAGGTATCGAACAAAACCGTATACGTAGTCGTTGTTGACTTGACAAAAAATCTACATTGTGGGACGACAGGGATTGTGGACACAGCTGCGGAAATATCGTTGCCTAAATGATTTGTAGAAATGTTTGATGCATTGCATTCAGCGATGATGGAATTTGAGAAGCGCGTACAATTTTGGTTTTTTGCACAAGCCTTCGTGAATGAGATTTACCGTATGACAATCAGAAAGAAATATCTGGTGCATAGATAAATAGTAGTGTCCACGCTGTCTATGGAGCTGCAGATAATACACTGTAACTAAAGCGTGTAAAGAAACAACATGTCTTGCTGGTGATACATGGGAACAACACGGAGTACTCGCACATAAAAAAAAACAAATTCAAATTAACAAATGTGTATATCACAGTGAAATGTTTGGTGCATAGAGCAGTAGTAGTTTCCACGCTGCTCTGTGGAATTGAAGCATAGACTCTGCACCGAAAGCATGTTAGGAAACGGCCTTTCTGGTGATACATCGGTATAACATGGACTATTCAGACCCAATAAGCAAACACCCAGAGCAAGTATATATATATATATATATATATATATATATATATCATAGAGACAAATCAGGTGGTTCGAATAGATGACAACATATTTCCTAAAGAAATGTTGTACTTCCAATTGTCGGAAGGTACTAGAAGCCGGGATCGCCTCACAAGTAGATTCAAAGAGAGTAGTACTGCAAACATTGAAGAATATATAAGAAAAATATAAACTTCAGGTGATCCAAGCGAGCATTAATAATCGAAACTGAG
The DNA here is from genome assembly GCA_033239005.1 of Lamellibrachia satsuma. Taxonomy (NCBI): domain Eukaryota; kingdom Metazoa; phylum Annelida; class Polychaeta; order Sabellida; family Siboglinidae; genus Lamellibrachia; species Lamellibrachia satsuma. Next base: position 3,340,113 of record BSQZ01000066.1, read on the forward strand.
ACTGACTGCTAGAGATGGTAGTTTTCCGATTGGTGTGTCAATCATAGACAACAATGGAATGATCTTCATCGCTATGCAGTAAAGCAATACATTATACCGTTAACTGTTGTGCAGACGAAGAATATGGTGAATTGTTAACAAGATACATTTAATTAAACAACTATATAAATGATTAATGTATAAAGCTTGCATGTAAATAACAATATACATTAGCACGGATACATCTAGAAGAACCAACTAAAACAAAATGGCGTATTGTGAAGGACTTACCCTGACTGGCTGCACAAGAGTGTTATGTAGCCAACGATACATATAGTGACAATGTGTTGCAAAATGGTTACTTCGGCCGACGAGCTTGGAACATACACGCCAGGAGACGACAGCAACGACGAATGAAACAGCACTTTGAAGAGATAACTATGAATGTCGTGACAGCTAGCTCACTTCGCACCGACTGTCTTACAATTGAAGTCGAGTGCGAAGCCTGGTCGTATTACGACGCAGTCAGTTGATGACATATGTTGATGATCTCAACTGTTTGTCACGCCTGTTCAACGCTCTGTTTCTGAAGCAATTCGTGGGGGAGAGAGCTGGATTCGTAGGTTGATGTGGATGGTTTTGTTGGGAGAACAAATCCGTTTATCTGTGTCGAGCTCCATATAAACGGTACAGAGGCGCACGTTTTGCAGTATATCTGTAAAGAACGATTTCCAATAGCAACCAACTTCACGCTTCCAACTTCATGCTTGATCCACCACTGCAGTCTCTCGCCGGCCGTCATGCGCCAGTTATGATTGGCGTATCGCTGATGACCAATTATCAGCAGAGTTTACCGTCACTGACACCATGCTTGCAAACTTCACCCTTTCGCCGCCTCAAACATCAACACAGCTAACCGTGGAAGCGGAACCCCCTAAAGTTGTGACAGAGGCAAGGGGGAGAGGGACAAAAACAAAAACGACTTGCTGTATTCCATAGTGCAAACATAAAGGAAAAGAAACACGAGCTAAGGGTGGACCAATTATCAGCAAAGTTTACCTGTGCTTTGGTCCTGACAAACTTCGTCGTACTTGGCAAATCTGAACCAGGACCCTACTGAACGCGATTCCTATGCCGCAGTAAAAAGTAGATATAGTTGGTGTTGTTTTATCTCTGCCGTATATTTATATAAATGGGACTAATACTGAAACACTTACTCAAGCAAAAGTTAAAGGTATAACTATATCACCTGATTTAAGTTGGAATGCACACAAAGATGAAATAGTTGCAAAGGCAAGGAAAGGGGTATATATGATTTATCATTTGAAAAATGCTGGAATCAATCAATTGATTTGGTAAGAATTGATCCGTATGTGATCAGACCAGTAGTTCAATATGCTTGTCTGGTATGGCCCACGAATTTTCCCAAATACTTATCAGACAGTATCGACACAATTAAAACGGTGTCTTAAAACTATATTTCCCAGTTTAACGTAGGAGCATATTCTGCAGAAGGTAATCGTACCAACGCTGCATAACTAGCGCAATAAGATATATAATTTGCATTTCGGTAGAATGAGGCGTGGTAACCACAAATTGAATAATGTACTACCGGACGCTCGAATGGTTTCATATGCTCTGAGATCATTTAAAGAGCTACCCTTTCCAATGGCTAACACAAATCGCTATTAAAAAAACTCGTTAATACCATGGTGTTTGGTACACTGTCAGCACATTTAAATGGTTTATCAGGTATGTTTTAACATACAATTTTAATAGATAAAGTAATTTACTTATTTTAATTTTAATGTAATTTAATTTTGTTGATTAGAGTGAACTTTATTAATTACACACCAAGGAGCCAAATTCTTCAAACCTCGAATCAAATCAAGGTTTGCAATGCATAGACCAGATGTTCATGTTTGAAGTTTCATATTTTTTCTTTCATTTATATCATATACAGACGTATTAGTTTCCACTTAGCATAGCAAGTGCGTGTAGATAATGTATGTAATGAGTCTGTAATTATATATGGTTAAAAAGTGTAATATGACGTAAGTGTACTCCAAACCCAAAATGCAATTATTCGATGATAGTTACAATACCGTTCAGCATGTCATGTGTGCTCAGGTACAGTAACGACATCATTTATTTATTCTAGATATGTTAGGTTGAGTTTGACTGGGCTGACAATTCAACGATAATTACTTTTCCCTCTCCCTCTGCGTCTCCATCCCCGTCGCCCTCCGCCATTTTCTCTTCCTCTCAGTCTTGATCACGTTAATCCTCTCCTTTTCCCTTTACCCCCTCTCACCCTCCCCTCCCTTCTTCCATCTCTTTCTTGGCTGCAGGATTTACCCGCGGTTTTCTTCACAAGGAACTATCTTGGTGATGACGCTACCGCACACGAACGCACTCACTCACTCATACACATTCATGTGCAAACGCATGCACGCACGCACGTGATGCATATACATTCACATGAAATGCCGGACATGCATATGTATTGGAACATGGATGTCTTACAAAATAAAAGCAGCCGTACAAGCCTATAAAAATACGTTGACGTATTAAATAATAATCAGAGCGAATCTTATATGTAAACACATCATGCTATGACATTTTTATTCGTCTCAAATACTTCGGGTGGCTCAGTAAGCAAATTAGCAGTTGGAGATTGTTCCACTCTTTCAAGTATCAGTGGAAATGTCGAACCGTAATAAGCAGAGTAGATCCGTCGATCGCGTCTGTGTTGCAGCTATATCCTTCAACGTGGTGACGCGTCATCTGACTTCAGTGTACACTCAACGCAATGACAGCCCAATGTGTTTGTGAATCTCAAACACATCAAAGTGTGCTACATAGAGTTGGCTAGTTCTAAATCAAATGCAAATGCTACACTCTATACGTAGACGTATAGTGTTCTGGGGGTATGGAGATATTAAGTGATACTCATTGTTAGACATAGATATTTCCTTATTTCGGGGTGTCTGGGCAACATTGCTTATTATATGTGTTCTTAGATCTCTGATCGTCACTTTATATGTTTTTCTTTTCATGGTATGTTTCTCCTATTAATCCAAAGAATTTAACTAACCTTTGAAAGTGCAGTATCTTACGGTTCTGAAACTTTCATATCAGCGGTTATTGTAACTCCTAAATACTTTTCTTTTACATTAATACTTAAAACAGTATATCCCATTTTATAATTTACACCCAAGTTCCCGTGTCCTGTATGTAGGCTTTTACATTTCCCAAAATGTAATAACATCTGCCATTTCTCAGAACATTTAACTAGTTCGTCTATATCGGTTTATAAATGCCATTCATCACCATAAGTGTTAAACTTTCTAAACACGGTTGTGTCATCCGCAAATTTAACTGGGTTGCTTGTTATAGTATAGTCCAAGTCATTGATATATATATATATATATATATATATATATATATATATATATATATATATATATATATATATATATATATATTAGAGAATAATAAAGTTCATGATATTGATCATTGTGTTACCCCACTCAAAACTGATTTCCAGTTTAAAACCTCCCTTTCTACTACAACACGCTTTCTAATGTCAGTCAACCTTTGTTCTATACATTCGATTATCAGAACTGCGCTTTTAAATTAAGTAGTAATCTTTGATGTGGCTTTTTGTCAAAAAAATTTAAGTGCCATACCACTGCTACATCCCGAACATCAGTAGTATAAGTCCCTGCCATTCCTCCAAACTGCCTATCGTCAATATATGGTTTAATACAAATATTGACCCACTGCAGAACAAGTTGCCCAAACACCTTTGAAAGAATTGGATGCAACGAAATAGGTATAATGTCAACATAATGAGAGTTGCTAACTTCCATAGATTGGGTAGTACTCCTTCCCCATGTGAGCTATTAAAGATAGTTGTGAACGGTGCGAACAGTCTGTCAATACCCATGGTGGTGGAGTGATGTCAGGTCCAGTGGCTTCGTTAACCTTCCCCGTTTTAAGTGCCACATATGTATATGTCACATTGATAACGAACTCCGTTGGCAATGGTTCTTCGGCGTCAAATATAGGGTGAGAGGGCTGCAATCTTGGTAAGTCTTCACACACTCACACAAAAAAAACATTCATAGAGTTGACCAAGCTGTCCATATCCCCATGTATTTATTGGCCAGCCCCTGCATCTCACTGCGGCTGTCAGATGACGTTCCCTTGAGAAGCTTAACGTTTTTCCACTCGATTCGTGCGTTATAGTTTCATAAAAGTTATGCGTATGAGTTTCATTCATAAAAATCATGGATGATTAATGAGGTAAGCAGGCTGAATGGCTCGTATGTCCATCTGGAGAGAGATGGGTATATGCTCGCGTTTCGGTATGCGAATAATTACACTCCGACGTGGACATACTTGCCGCTGATACAGTCGCCAGGGGCGCAGTGGCGAGCGCGGGGGTGGTAATACACCTTTTTCCGAGTAACACACCTTTTTTCTGTAAACGCGCGCGCCCCTGGCCCCTGGCGACTGTATCATCACCCTCTGGCGATTGGAGCTAACCATATCCCCTCACCTGTCTACTGTCCGTGTACACGGCATTGAAAATGTCGTCAATGCAGCACAACACTACACCTTTCGGCTGGGAGCCTAGGAACACATTTTGATGCAAGTGCGACATGTTCCCTTGCGTGATGGAGTGCACTTTGCAGTGGAGGGAAGCAAAGGGTATTTGGCCGTACCCTAATCGATTGCCATGATATGCGATATTTGGACGGCCTGTCTCATGGCGGGCGGCTTTTATCGCGAACATGTTGGCGTCGATAATGTTAACTTTGAGATTGGGAACGGCGCCAGAGGCCATTAGGGCGAATGTTTCCTTACTTCGTACGAATCGATTCGTGACGGTGACCCCATTGATGAGGAAATGGACTTGCAAGAACAAATCAACGTGGAGTCGTCCCATTAGTGCGACGACACGACTCTGCGAAACGTGCGTTTTCCGATCCAGCAACCCTTCGTTGGTATCGTATGTCGCTTCCGTGTGACCGGCGGTGTCTGGGTACCACAGTTGACTCGTCAGTTACGTGTCTTTGGCCTCGGTACCGTACCTCAACGCCGTTTCGATGAAGGCGCAATACAGATACGTGTTTGTCGAAAAGGTCACGAGGGTGTCGTCATTCACAGGACCCACCGGCTCGTTCGTGTCGAGGTTTGGTCCATCACCTTTTGTCACCATCGCTCGCTCGAACAGGTATTGGCCGGATCCAGGTTGTCCTCTATCAATCCGGGTAGCAAGAATTCGATGAGACCTCCCGAATCGAGGGAGGCGATTGGTAGATGTTCCGACCATTGTCCGGCGTCGATGCTAGTCTGCGACGAAGGCACGCTGAAGATATCCAGTTCGCTCTAAACACCCTCGCCAGATTGCATATGGACGAAAGAAACCGTCGAACACGTCACCGGTCTGGCATGTAAGACGTATTTTCAGTGCACCGACCCATCATGACGCTATCGCGCGTTTTATTCGTTGCCGCGTCCTCTTATGCTGCTGCTGCTGCTGCGGTCGCACACCCGGATTCGGCGATGTGCATACCAATCTCCAAAGCACGTTTTCCCACTCTCCCGGAGCCTCTCTTCAATAGAGGCATGTCGCCCCAGAGCAGATCTCTGGACAGCCTAAATAACACGTGTTCCCGCCGCATTCAAGCACCGACGGAGTAGGGCAGCTCACACCCCACCTGACGGGAATGGTAATCATTTTAATTCTTCTTTCAGACAGACCGGTCTTACAAAATGAAGCGTCACCGTCACTTTACCTCGTTGGAATTGTAAGGGACGTCCGGTGTCGTTCCTTATATCGATCCCGATCGCTCCAAACAAGGGCACGTACTGGACGTGCTCGATATGTCACGACACCTAATCGCCGTGCTGTCCTTGAACGGAACGATACTCGTCAACGGCACGAAGCTGACGCGGACGACGCGCGACTCAACGACTCTTCGACCCAATTCACCATGTAACCTTACCTGAATCGACGCCGCGATTTGTTGATTCGCTGACACAAATCTTCAAGATTCCCTGCATTCACCTGCCACCGGGTCATACTTGCTTCTTTGGTACGTGTCATTGTATGGCTACACAAAATCCTGTTGCATATCGATGTACCACACCGTTTGATGCTGTTTAAATTATCGCCAAATGCGCGTCTTTAGCTATTGAATTTGTTTCATGACACTTGCTTTGGTCTCCTGGTTGTGAATGGAGAAGTGATGGATGCGGTGCTCCTTCAACAAACTGTTGACGAACAATTTTATGAATTTGAGAATTTATACGCTGATTGCTAAACCGCCGTTCAGCCGGTTAAGTGCGTACGGGTCTAAAAACGACATGAGTTAATTCTTCTAAAGATCCTTCTCTCTTTCCTTGTTTTTTTTGGCTGCAGGATTTATGCACGGTGTACTTCATAAATAAGCATTTTGACGAAGGCGCTATCACATACAAGCACGCACGCACATATGTGAAAGAACGCATGCATACATCCACGCGATTCAATTACACGCACGTGAAATGCCGGACATTCAGTGGTATTTAAAAATGAATATCTTCTAAAACAATAGCATTCATATAGGCCTAAGGAAATGCATTTACATGTTAAGTGACAATCACAGGTAACGATACCTGTGGACATATAATACATATACTATGATATTTATCATATGGATTACACGTTCACAGCAATGGTTGTGATGGAGGGATGGTGGAATGTGGAGTCAGATCATCAGATCACTGCATGGATCGCTGCACAACTTTGTAGTGTAAGTCTGGAATGTTGCACGCGTCCCACATTAGTTGATATGTGGAAAACTGGTCACACTGATTAAGAAAGCGATCGATCAGTGTATGTGGATGACATATGTAAACCACTCCCCCTTAGTAGCTGGCAAAGTATTCGTAAAAGTGTTATTCAATTTCGGTCCGCATTGCAACTCAAAGTGTTTTTTGCTATGAAAGATGCACCGAGGAAATAACTATTTTGTGTCAAACCCAAGAATAAAGGTATCGAACAAAACCGTCTACGCAGACTTCATTCACAAAAACGTTCGACGCCGTGGAAAGACAAAGCGAATGTGGCACTGTTGCAGAAATATGCCCTAAAACAGTTGTAGAAATGTTCGAGGCACTGCACTCAGGGATGATGGAATCTGAGAAGCGCATAAGCAAGGCATCACAACATTTTGGTCGGCCTCACAAGCATTTGTGGAAGAGATTCACCATGTGCCAATCCGAGTGCAATATCTGGTTCAAAGAGAAATAGTTCTGTCCACGTTGTCTACGGAGCTGCAGAGGAGACACTATACCAAAAGCATATAAGGAAACGACATTCCTTGCTTGTTATATATGGGTATAACACGGAGTATTAGCTTATTCAAAAAGAACATATTCAAATGAGCAAACATATCTAGTAAGTATATATGAGATAAACAAATCAGGTGGCTCGAATAGATGACAACATACTTCCTAAATAATGTTGTACTTCCATTTGTCGGAAAGTACTAAAAGCCGAGGTCGCCTCACATATATAGTTTACTGAATATCATTCGGACTTTGCGCCCAGCCTTTACTGGTGTCACTCCGCGATTACATGCATTGATCAGACGCTTGGGACTATCCGTAACGCGTCCAAATTCACGTAGCAAACGAGGCGGCCATCGCAAACAACGTGTGATTCAAACACGCATTACACACCGCTTCGATGTTGTTCCACGGGCTGTAAAAGTTGCCAGTACAAATGTATCCAAGCTGATTAATCTGCGTGTAATTAAACACCGTGAACGTGACATTCCACTGACAATATGTTGTCTTAACGCTCGTTCAGTTAAGAACAAAGCTCTGTCGGCGGCAGATTTTTTTATTTCCCGGGACATCGATGTGCTAACCTTATCTGAAACATGGCTAGCAACCGACACTAACAATCAGGTCATAAACGAACTCGTGCCATCTGGTTACACAATACAACACATATATCGACCGAGTGAGAAGCGCGGTGGAGGTGTGGCCGTACTCTATAAATGCGGATTGACCAGTAAGACCTTGGATTCTACACGGAACGGCATGTTCACACATTTCGAACATATGGACTGTACGGTCATTTCCAATGATGTGAATATGAGATTGTGCATCGTGTACCGTCCGCCTCCCTCTAATCGACACGGTTTTAAGAACAGTGTGTTTTTTAGAAGTCGGGGTCGCCTCACACGTAGATTCAAAGATGTAGTAATAAAACATTGAAGAAAAGAAACATAAACTTCAGGTGATCCAAGCGAGCATTAATAATCGCAACCGAGACTGACAGCGAGAGAGATGGTAGTTTTCCGATTCATTGCGAAGCATAGACAACAATGGAATGATCTTCACCGCTATGCAGTAAAGTGATACGTTATACCGTTAACTGTTGTGCATAAAATAAATACGGTGAAGTATTAACAATATACATATCATTAAACAACTATATAACTGATTAATGTATAATACTGGCATGTAAATAACAATAGAAACTAGCACGAATACATCTAGAATAATCAACTAAAACACAACGGGGTATTGTGAAGGACTTACGCTGATTGGCTGCACAAGAGTGTTATGTAGCCAACGGTACATATAGTGAATATGTGTTGCAAAATGGTTACATCGGCAGACGAGCTTGGAATATACGCGCCAGGAGACGATAGCAACGTCGAATGAGACAGCACTTTGAAGAGAGAACTCTGAATATCGTGACAAATAGCTCACTTCGCATCGACTCTCTTACAAATGAAGTCGAACGCTAACCCTGCTCGTATTACGACTATGTCGGTTGATGATGTATGTTAATGATCTCAACTGTATGTTACGCCTGTTCAACGCATTGGTTCAACAGCTATGCGTTTCGCGAGAGATGGATTCGTAGCTTTGTGTGGATGTTTTTGTTGGGAGAACAACTACTTTTATTTGTGATGAGCTCTATATAAACGGAACAGCGGCGCAGGTTTTGCAGAAGATCTACAAAGAACGATTGACAATAGCATGGGTAGCATTATTTATTTGAATTAGTTCAGCAGGGGATTGATTCTTAACTATTGATCGAATAGGCGTATCGGAATTACCACCCGATCTTATTGAAAATTAACATAGTTTTTTAAGGTTTGTTCACTTCACGGATATCAGATTTGTGGCACCCAATTTTTTTTTCATGAAAAATAAAACACATGTCTAACAACCATAATACTATCATATGTTGTTTAGTGTTAATTTACAGTATCTATTAAAAACTTGACATTCACATAACTATTGTCTTGCTGGCAAACCAGACAGTATTATTCTAATACCACGTTTTAAAGGCATGATGGCATGAACACGCATGCCTATGTGTACGCACAAACCAGTCGAATCAAACCAGGTTTTGCTCATGTCTCAACCAGAAGTCCATCGATGAAGTTGCAATTTCTTTCGCTCATTTACTTCTAAATCATATACAGGCGTATTATTTTCCAATTGACATAGCAAGTGAGTGTAGACAGTGCTTTTTATTAATGGGTCTGTACTTATATATTGATAAATAGTTTAATATGATGCAGATAAACCACGCCCAAAAAAGTAATTATACGCTGATTGTTACAACACCGTTCAGCCGGTTATGTGCGCACGGGTCTAAAAACGACATGAGTTAATTCTTCTAAAGATTTTGGGTTGAGTTTTACACGAAGCTTCAAATCAGTCAGTTAGCAGACCAGGGAAGTAACAACATTGGGAATTTTTTTTCTTCCGGGTTGACTATTATTTATATCAGTATTACTTTTATCATCTCCCTGTCCCAACACCACTTTCTCTCTCTCGCTCTCTCGTTTCTCTCTCTCTCTCTTCTATCTATATCTCTATTTCTCTCTCTCTCTCTCTCTCTCTCTCTCTCTCTCTCTCTCTCTCTCTCTCTCTCCCTCTCCCTCTTTCTCTCTCTCTCTCTCTCTCTCTCTCTCTCACTCTTACTCTCATTATTCATCTCCCTCGTCTTCCCCTTTTCCCTCTAACCAATATATCCCTCCCCTCCCTTCCTCCCTCTCCCTTTCCTATTCTTTTGGCTGCTGGATTTATGAGCGGTGTGCTTCACAAAGAAGCATTTTGGTGAAGGCGCAACCGCACGCAAATCAGTGAACGAAGGCATGGATGCACCCAGGCGATTCAATTACACGCACGTGAAATGCCGGACATACTTCGACTTCGCTGACTGGCTGCACAATAGACTCTGCACCGAAAGCAGGAAAGGCCATGCCTTGCTGATGATACATGGGTATAGCATAGACAACACCCAGAGCAAGTATATATGATATAGACAAATCAGGTGGCTCGAATAGCTGACAACAGACTTCCTAAAGAAATGTTGTACTTTCAACTGTCGGAATGTACTAGAAGCCGAGGTCGCCTCACACGTATATAATATATGCCGAAAAGAAATATAAACAGATCCAAGCGAGCAGTAATAATCGCAACCGAGATTGACAGCTAGAGAGATGATAGTTTTCCGATTCGTGTGTCAATCATAGACAACAATGGAATTTTCATCGCTATGCAGTAAAGCAATACATGATACCGTTAACTGTTGTGTAGAGAATACATATGGTGAAGTATTAACAAGATACATTTAATTAAACAACTATATAACTGATCAATGTATAATGCAAATAATAACAGAAACTTGCACCAACACATCTAGAAAAATCAACAAAACCAAAATGGCGTATTGTGAAGGACTTACGCTGACTGGCTGCACAATAGCGTTATGTAGCTAACAGAACATACTGCGACAAGATGTTGCAACGTTGTTACATCGGCCGACGAGTTTGGAACATACGCGTCAGCAGACGACAACAACGACGAATCAGACATCGCTTTGAAAACAATAATCTGAATGACATGACAGGTAGATCACTTCGCATCGACTGTCTTACAAATGAAGTCGAGCGCGAAGCCTGGTCGTATTGCGACGCAGTTGGTTGATGATTTAAGTAACTGATCTAAAATGAATGTCACGCCTATTCAACGCACTAGTTAAGCAGCTATTCGTGGGGAGAGGGTTGGATTCATAGATTTGTGTGGATGCTTTTGTTGGGAGAACCAACCCGTTTATCTGTGATGAGCTCCATACAAACGGAACAGCGGCGGCAGGTTTTGCAGAAGATCTACGAAGTACGATTGACAATAGCATGGGTCGGATTAATTATTTAAAATAGATCAGCAGGTGTTCCTGATTATTCATGGAATGGACGTATTGGAATGATGACCCGGTTTTAATGAAAACATGTTTAATGCTTGTTCACTCCACGGATATCAATTTTTTTTACTAAATTTGATGCGCTTTTTCAATTCCCTTTTCATTTTCTGTAGTTTACTAAAGAAACAAGATTTAAGTTTTCATTCGTAATTTTTTATTCTTTGTTCAGTTACTGCTCAGTATCTAGCGACAAACACTGAGAGACGGTTACCCAATTTTTCGGTGCAGTCGTAAAAAACAATTCTTAAACTATAACATTATAATTTTTTCAGTTTTCATTTACACTGTCTATTCAAAACTTAACATTCACATATATGATGTGTTAATAGTAAACCAGACAATAATATCCTAATACAACATTTTGATGGCATGATGCCTTGCACACGCAAGCTTACGTAAATACACGCAAATGCATATGGTCATGTACACATCATCGAGCCAAACTCTACAAACCTCGAATCAAACCAGGGTTTGCTCATGTATCGACCAGAAGTCCATGGATGTAGTTACATTTTCTTTCGCTGAGTTACTTTTGAATAATATACCGACATATTAGTTTCCACTTTACATAGCAAGTGCGTGTAGACAGTGTTTTTATTATATATTTATATATAGTTTAATAAGACGTAGTTACTCCACGCCCCCCAAAAAAAGATTATCAACTGATAGTTACAGTACTGTTTAGCTGGTCATGTGTACGCACGGACATAGTAACGGCACACGCTCGCACGCACACATTTACTTGATCATGTATTGATTGTCTTCTATGAGAAAGAATACTTCCTAATATCCAATGTACAGTGATCCTTTACTAACGTAACCTCATGCCCTCTAGTTCTTTTATTTTCGTTGAGTGAGACAAAATATTTATATCAATATTTTAATAACCATTCAATATCTTAAACAAATTCAATTTGATCTCATATTAATCGCCTTGCCTCTAGGGTTGTTAAACCACATTTATTCAGTCGTTCTTCAAAACTAAGGTATCTGAGTTCTGTATTCTTTCAAACGTATCTATATCCTTCTTATGATATTTTCTCCAAGCTTGTATTCAGTAAATGAGGCCTAACTATTGTTTTATACATATGCATAATTATTTTTTTCCTTGTATATTATTTTAACATAACGGTATAAAGTTTGCCTCTATCCATTCAAAAGGACACACATCCTCTTTTAACGACAAGTAGAACGCTTTTCTTAGTATACCTTCTGAGCTACATTTACAGCCTTGGTTTGTTGACATTTGATACCTAATCTTATCCTACGTTAAAGAGTAAAGGCCGTTGTCAGCCTGACAGACCCGGACCAATTGGAAGAACACTTTATGCGGATATCGGTGTGTACTTTTAATTGCTAATGTCAAACTGAGAGAGACCTGAAGGGACTGTGGATCTACCCACCTATATCGCCCAGTGACGGTTGAACGCACATTGACACGAGTGGTCAGCGCCGGCCGTCACGCGCCATTGCTGCTTGGCAAACTTACATACGTACACTCACAAGCACATGATTATGTACGCATATTTTAATAGCCATTCGATATCTTAAACAAAGTCAATTTTTTCTCATCTTAACCGCCTTGCCTCTAGGCTTGCTAAACCACGTTCATTCAGTCGTACTTCAAAACTAAGGTATCTGAGTTTTGTATCTATATGAACATAAACAAGAGCTAAGCGTTTCAACCCACTGCGTCGTCCACCTGTCGACAGGCGGGGTGGGATGACTACGACACGCTCCGTGGAAACCCTGTTTTGCACGGCGAACGACTCAATGGCGGGAAGCGTTAACACAGTCACGACGAGCTTGAGTTCACCGTCACTGACGACATGCTTGCAAACTTAACCCTTTCGCCGCCCCAAACATTAACACAGCTAACCGTGGTAGCGGAACCCCTAAAGCTGTGACAAAAACAAAGGGGAGAACAAAACGACAAAAACAACTTTTTTTATTCCACATTGCAACCAATGATAAACCGATTTTGATTCTGATATATTGGTTTGTGTATTATATCGTCACTGTGCGTTCAATCCAACTGAAAAAGTTCCCAATAATAAACTTAACTCCAAGTGATTTATTTTCGTTCTGTGCCTTTATTTCCTCAGCTACCATTACAATTACAATTAACTACCCTAAATAGCCCGATTTAGCCTCATTACATTTAGCATCTGGAACTGGTAATGAGCTAATATCATAAATGGCAAACACTGATCTGAAGTATCCATTTAGGCCTTCCGCCCTTAAAACAAACCTTGTGATATTATATTTTTAGCATTTGCTCTCATTTTGTTTAATGTTAGATGTTATTTTTAGTCAAAGCTTCTTTTACATTGTCTAATTCCATTCGTTGCTGCATTAAGTGCCTCTTTGGAATTTGTGTAGTCTTCATCCTTTCTGGTACACCTTTAAATAATCCCCATAGTGTGCTTGTTTGGTATTTTCTAATTACTTTTTTGGCAAATGTTTCTTTCTAGACCGTTATCCTTTTTTTCTTCTACATGGAAACACATTTATCAATTATACTGTCAGTTCTATATATATTTAAATGATCCAACATTCAATTGCGGTCTTATTCCTACGCATATTATTCCAGTCTACATTTGTAAGTATTGTCACACATCTTTATGTTTACCTTTGTGGAAGTTTCTCTTGTATTCTTTATGTGTTATTAGGAAATATTGTATATACAAAATATGTTTAAGTTTTATAGGCAGAACGGATGAAGATTAAACAAATTACAAAGAGGCATTTGATGCATATACGAATGAAATTAGATAGTATAAAAGAAAGTATGAAAACAAATTGCATGTAACAGAAACTTTGACAGCAAGAATTGTTATACGTTTGTCAGCAGTAAACAAAATGTATGAGACAAGGTTAGAAGACAGTGCTTGGATACAATATCACAATGTTTTTTAATGGATACTTCGGTTCAGTTTTTACAAGAGATGATATTAGTCAACAGTTCTAGATGCTAAATTTTAGGAGGCAAAATCTGACTTTTAGGGCATTAATTCCTGAAATAGTAGCTAAGAAAATAAAGGCAATGCATGTAAATAAATCAACTAGAGTGGAAGGAACTTATCAAAAGCTGCTAATATATTTATATATATATATATATATATATATATATATATATATAAATATATACAAATTGCAGATATTAAATTTTGAGAAATGTAAATGCTTACATACATGACAAGGGAACTTGGATGTAAATTATAAAATGGGATATACTCTTTTAGGTACTAATTTAAAAAAAAAAAATGACGTAGAAGTCGCAATTAATGCTGATCCGAACGTTCCAGAGCAGTGTGATATTGCACTTTCAAAGGGCAATCAAATTGTTTGGCTGACTAGGAGAAATATAACATACAAGGAAAAACATATTAAGTGACAATTAGAGTTAATCATATCTATGAACACATATAATGTGCAATGTGGCCCCCACGCCCCGAAAGACGGAAATAACTATGTCTAAAAATGGGCATCACTTGATATCCTCGTACCTCCATCTAGCTCTATGATTACGTATAGAGTGTTGCCTTTGGTATTTGATTTCGAACTGCCAAACTCTTTGTAACACACAATGACATGTTTGAGGTTCACAAACACATTGGCCTGCCATTGCGGTGAGTGTGCAGATAGGCTGGTCACTGCTTATTATGGTTGGAGACAGAGTGGAACAGTTGATGAACACTTTTGCGAATACATTGCCTGTTATTAAGATGAGTATATATATATATATATATATATATATATATATATATATATATATATATATATATATATATATATATATATATATATATATATATATATGTATATATACCACTCATCTTAAGAGATAACAGTGTATTCGCAAGAGTGTTCCTCAACAGTCTTACCTTCGGCATTATTCACTGAAACTCAAAGTGTTTATATATTGAAGACGCACTGTGGAAATACCTACTGCGTGTCCCTTGCGTTGACAGTTACAAGAAAAGCATTCGACACCGTGGGACGACTAGTACTGAGGGCATTTCCGCGAAAATATGGATGCCCTAAAATATTTGTAGAAATGATCGAGGCACTGGAGTCAGGAATGATGGAATTGGAGAAGCGCATAAGCCAGGCATTTACAACGTTTGGTCGGCTGCAGAAGCATTTGGCGATGAGATGTACCAAGTGTAAATCAAAGTGAAATATATGGCACAAAGAGCAATACTTTGAGGAACAGAAACATAACAGAAATATCAGGTAGTTATTCTCACTTGCCGAAGAAAGTCTAACCTGGAGTTAATCCATAGAAATCTACAGATACATAACGTATTAATGTATAATACTGTCATGTAAATTAAATTAAAATCTAGCACGAAAACATCTAGAAGAATCAACTAAAACAAAATAACGTATTGTGAAGGACTTACGCTGACTGGCTGCATAGGAGTGTTATGTAGCCAACGGTACACACTGCGACAATGTGGTGCAACATGATTACATCGGCCGACGAGCTTAGAACAGACGCGCCAACGGACGACAGCAACAACGAATGAGACAGCAGGTTGAAGAGAGAACTCTGAAAGACTTGACGCCTAGCTCACTTCGCATCCAGTGTCTCACAAACGAAATCGACCGTGATCCCAGGTATAGTGACGCAGTCTGTTGATGATTTATGTGAATTATCTTAAATATTTGTCACGACAGCAATGGCGAATAGAACATCTGGTGAAGACAGACTTCTGAACGATGTGGAAGCTAGCTTACTTCGCATCGTGTGGCTTACAAATTAAGTCGACCGCGAAGCCTGGTCGTCTAGTGACGCTGTCGGTTGATGATGTATGTAACCCATCTCAACTGTATGTCACGCCCATTCAACACACTAGTTCAGCAGCTACTCGTGGGGAGTGACTTGTATTCTTAGATATGTGGGGATGTTTTTTTCGGGGAGAGCAAATCCATTTATCTGTGCACAATCACCGCAATGGCAGGCCAATGTGTTTGTGAATCTCAAACACATCATTGTGTGTTACAAAGAGTTTGGCAGTTCGAAATCAAATGCCAAAGGCTACACTCTATACGTAGTCATATAGGTAGATGGATGTACGGGGATATCAAGTGATGCCCATTGTTAGACACTGTTCTTTCCTTCTTTCGGGGCGTGGGGGACACATTGCACATTATATGTATTCATATATATTTACTTACTTGCTTACTTACTTAGTCATCTTCGTGCCCGGTGGCACATAAGACATCATATATATGGTTAACTCTAATTGTCACTTAATAAGTTTTTCCTTGTACGTTATATTTCTCCAAGTCAGCCAAATAATTTGATTACCTTTTGAAGGTGCACTATCACACTGCTCTGGAACGTTTTTGTATGCCGCCTCACACCGCCAGATCGCCTTCGGAGGTAGAGTGAACTCGGCGTAATGTACGGTCAATTCAATTCTATAAAGCAGACCATTCACTTAATCGGAGTTTGCTAGGACAGTTGTAATATGGAGTGAATCAGTCGCATGCAATATGTTTTTTGGCAGTAGTATTTGTATAATGCACCATAATTATTTTATTGTGGTGTATATGCAGTGTTTCAATAACCCCTGCCTTCTCTATCCATGCATAATACCTGCGGCATTTCATTTCAGTTAAATTTAATAACGTGAGAGCATGTGTGTGATATGCTCTTGCACGTGCATGTGCATGCGAGTTTGCGTGCGTGCGTGCATGCGTGCGTACATGCGCGTATGAGTACAGTTTTGTTTGGGTTCGGATTTGTCGTATGTGTGTGTATTTTTATTCGGAAATAGTTGACCATCTGTATTGGTTTACGTATAATACACGAGAGGATAGCAATGTCTGCTACAATCCTGACATAATTATGTGAATACCAATCGTCATCTATTCGAAATGAAAAGAAACGGGCAGCATGGCACAATGCCAGTTGTGGGTTCATTTCGAATGCGTTGGCGAACAGCCATAGGCGATCAATGGCGTGTGGAGATACCATGCATGAATACAACTGCCCAGTGTTGTAATGCAACTGGTGGATAAAGTATCCAATATCGAAGAGACAATGCTACAGTTAAATGAAAACAATGCCGAATTAATCAATCTGGTAAAGGCGCAGTACAAAGTACAAATTAAAAACTGTGCTCTGGTCCTGGCAAACTTCGTCGTACTTGGCAAATCTGAACCAGGACCCTACTGAACGCGAATCCTATGCCGCAGTAAAAAGTATATAGAGTTGATGTTGTTGTATCTCTGCCGTATATTGATATAAATGGGACTAATACTGAAAGAGTTACTCAAGCAAAAGTTAACGGTATAACTATATCTCCTGATTTAAGTTGGAATGCACATAAAGATGAAATAGTTGCAAAGGCAAGGAAAGGGGTATATATGATCTATCATTTAAAAAATGCTGGAATCAATCAATTGATTTGGTAAGAATTGATTCGTATGTGATCAGACCAGTAGTTCAATATGCTTGTCTGGTATGGCCCACGCACTTTCCCAAATACTTATCAGACAGTATCGACATGATAAAAACGGTGTCTTAAAACTATATTTCCCAGTTTTACGTAGGAGCATATTCTGCAGAAGGTAATCGTACCAACGCGGCATGACTAGCGCAATAAGATATGTACTCTGCGTGTTCGTGGGCGGTGATAGACACGGCGAAAAGGTGTGTTCGCACGGTCTAATTTCGCTACACGTCGAATTCCGCTTTTGCTTTTTTGCTTTTTTCGTTTCTTGAATCCTTGTAGTCTCTGGCGCGGAATAGATCCCCGTAACCTCGAGACCTCTGGCGTGGGAAAGATCCATGAAAGCCTTTTAATCTCATCTCATCCTTGGAGACTCTGATGCGGTGTTGATTCACACCCAAGTCTCCATTTTTTAAAAGATCTATCTCATCATCTTTGACCTCGACATGTCCCAAGATTGACCCTAGATCGACCAGAAATTCCATTAAATATGCCGGGAAGATCCACAACAACCCTCACTTGACCGGAAAGAGCAAATGACCACCTCGATGACCACAATGACTGGAAACATTGCAATATTCATCCCTAATACCCACGTTAACCCGTACGACTCGGTCTTGAATGAAAAAGACTGTCGGTTAAATTTCATAACCATTAACCCATCTATCATAGAGAATACAGTCTAACTATCCTAAGGCCACGTGGTTCCTTGCGTAAGTGCCTGCATGCTTGCGTGTGTGAGTACGTGCCAGCGTGCGTGGGTGTGAGCCACCATTCTCAGAAATTGGCATTGAGGGTTGGTGGGGTGATTTACCATTAAACATCATTTATGTGAATGTCGCATTCAAGTTTGTATTGCATGGTATAATAAAGAAATAAATGCGATGTTGCCATGGTTGTGGGAATTGTGCTTTTGAGAATTTGATGAATGAAATATCTGAAAACATGTGAAAATCGACATGCAAAACTTGACGCGTTGATCCTGACTCAGCGTTGATCGCTAACGTGAACATAATAAAGAAATAACAAGTACTAAAGAAAGGTTAAATCTTGTTTATTTAGAACACTAAAAGAACGATTGTAAAAAAGTCTTTGTAATCGAATGCCGCTAGAAACGTGGAAGTACTAGGGGTCATCGAAGCTAAATGATAAAAAAAAATAATTCCAACCTTGGATCGTTTTGGTTGTGATTATCTTATGCCGTCTGAAGTATCATAACAACATTTGATGTCCGTGTTGCAAACTCCATTCAATCATTAATTAGAAATCCCTCTGCTCATTTGCTTTAGATAACGTATGATACCCATGCAATTTGTAACCGTTCCGGGCAGTTCTACAAAATGTGTCGCCCCGTCCCGTGTAGATGGAGCACCCTCATCAACATGTCCCCTCTCAACAAAGCATCCCCATCCCGTTGGCTACATTAAGCCGGTCATAGCAATACCGATTCTTCAGTTGCCAACATATTGGCTACTACTGTTTCAGTTAGCAACTCAAATGTAGTCGTTATGTGTATGTACTTGCGAATATAGATGTGAATAAATGAAGAACAAGGCAGTAACACCATGCTGAACTTGTTTAAAAATGAGGTTGATGATATTAAAGAGATATTTGATCCATTAAGAAGTACATGGAAAAAGGTCCAGAAATAAACAACTATCGAAAGAGTATATATTATTAAATACGTATCACAGGCAGATTGTGTTGGGGTATATAAACACTTTGGAAATATAGAAGCATACAAAACTACAAAGGTGAACTTAAACTATTTACAACTGAAATTAGATAATCCAAGTACCAGAAATAAGATCCGACCACTGGAAAACAACAGTGCAAACATACATTCAGACTGTTTCAAATGACAGAGGCAATGAATGAGTATTTCAGCGCAGTTTGTACCACAGAATATATCAGCTCACTTCCAATTCCAGTAATAAATCACCTGCAGTTGATGGGATACCATTAACAAAACTGCTTAAGGAAATTGTAGAGCAAATTAGTAAATCGCATGCAAAAGTTTTAAATTGTCATTGCAAGAAGAAATAGTTCAGAATGGAAAGAAGCAAATATTATGCCGTTATTTAAGAAGGAATCAAGGAACAAGTCAGACAATTACAAACCAGTGAGTTTAACATCATTTGTA
>BSQZ01000066.1:3365000-3458244 GCA_033239005.1 Lamellibrachia satsuma
TTGTCGCAAACTAGCATGGTATAAAGCCAGTACTAAACTCATTAACCAATACAGTAGTGATCTTGAGTACACACTCTCCATGTTACAATACGACGAAGAGGCTTTGATGTGTAAGAATGTAATGTGTAAAAAACACGATAACGAGTATAAAATGACATATTAAATATGTGTATAGAATCATCTGAATGAATGAATCATCCGATAAATATAATCACCTATACAACAGTGTGTCATATGATGTTGATGAGATGAATGTTATAAATGTGTGTGTGTGTGTGTGTGTGTGTGTGTGTGTGTGTGTGTGTGTGTGTGTGTGTGTGTGTGTGTGTGTGTGTGTGTGTGTGTGTGTGTGTATATATATATATATATATATATATATATATATATATATATATATTATGAGGTTATCGAAGGTGTCCAGCGACTGAAGCTGGGTAAGTCGGATGGTGAAGAGGGTCTCAATTCTAATCATATCATACATGGTCCGAAAATACTCTTTGTGCTGTTAGCATTAATTTTTAACAATACGTTGTTATATGGTTTTAGCCCCAACTCAATGTTAGTGGGAACTATGGTTCCAATGCCAAAAGATAAGATACAATTAGTCTGTGCATCCGATAATTTTAGAGCTGTTACACTTGGCAGCATTGTTGCCAAACTGTTTGATGTTGTTATACTATCTAAGGAACAAAATGCTCTTGCAACATCGCATTTACAATATGGTTTTACACAAAATATGTTCACTACTCACTGCACATACTCACGAACAGTAGCGGTCTTTGTTCAGGCAAAGCCAGACATTGCACTTGCTACTCACTGCACATACTCACGAACAGTAGCGGTCTTTGTTCAGGCAAAGCCAGACGTTGCACTTGCTACTCACTGCACATACTCACGAACAGTAGCGGTCTTTGTTCAGGCAAAGCCAGACATTGCACTTGCTACTCACTGCACATACTCACGAACAGTAGCGGTATTTGTTCAAGCAAAGCCAGACGTTGCACTTGCTACTCACTGCACATACTCACGAACAGTAGCGGTCTTTGTTCAGGCAAAGCCAGACGTTGCACTTGCTGCACTTCACACAGGAAAACGCAACCTTTCCTTGGCAGAGTGACATCTCTGGCGTTTCTTCTCCCACATAGGTTGATGGTCGAGACCATCCTTTCTGGCGTTGTCATCTGGGTGTCCCTAAACCTTCCTTTTCTTTTTTGGCGGTGCCTGCGCTTCAAGCGATGTTCTTGCCCTCGTGTGTTTTCCAGCTGCCACAAGACCACTAGCGATTTTCTCCTGGACGATTCTAAGCAACATGGTTTTGGAAGTACCATGGAGCTCCTTCTGGTGCCTGCGATATAACAACCATTAATTGGAGACGGCCAAGATGATTGTGTGCACCAAGTACGCCATTGTTCTGCGTACTGTATAGGTTTTGCATGATACGCAGCCTTGTCCATCATGTCATCAGTAATTAAGAGTTTGTAATACATTGGATCGGGAACGAATGCAGCATCAGGCGGTACAAATACGCCATCTTCCCACTGTCGACGATTTGTTCGATATGTCGATAATGGCTCATCATCACTTGAACTAAAGTAATCATCAATGCTATGTTCTGGTTCTTTTTCTTCATCGATCGCCAACTCAGTTATGTATTTGTCATCACTGCTTTCAAAGTCACTTTCACCTCCATTGAGAATAATATCGAGAGCATATTGCGCTGTATATACTCTGCTCATCTGAAAAAAGTAATAAACATGTTTTTTATTAATGAACACAATAGTTGTAATAGACACACAAGTCATACAAATCACACATATTCTAGTTCCTATAAATTATAAGGGTAATATCAATGGTGTATAACTTTAGAAAAATGAACGTTTTGTTAAGGACGCACGAACGTTAAAAATCTTAATTTTCTTTTTTATAAAATAGTATAATAATAATGAATATAAGTGATGTAGATTATCTCTATTAAACTTTCATAAGCCCAACAACAGCTACGTTGAAGTGTGTGAACAGTGAATGCTCACTGCTAATCCAAATGACAATGTAACTAAATCCGGGATGCGGAGGACAGTGATATATTGCTTGCTTAGCTGCCCAGTGTAGCGTATATGATACAACATGTAAAAGCATCAGTTGCAAGAAAACGTGTTCACACTGCATTGACAAACTGTAACCGTTATAAACACTGAGTGGCATGTTAATACATCATCGATTATTTGTAATAGATACTCATCATGAGTTCGTAAAACAATCTTTGCACTTTATCGAAAGCTTTTTGAAAATCTATGTAGACAACATCCACTATTTATTAAGTTATGCCTTACAAAGAATTCCGCCATGTAGTCTCTAATTAATGTTTTTAGTAATTTGCATACAAATGATGTTAAACTCACTGGTTTGTAATTGTCTGACTTGTTCCTTGATTCCTTCTTAAATAACGGCATAATATTTGCTTCTTTCCATTCTAAACTCTTACTTCTTGCAATGACAAATTAAAACTTTTGCATGTTATTTACTAATTTGCTCTACAATTTCCTTAAGCAGTTTTGTTAATGGTATCCCATCAACAGCAGGTGATTTATTACTGGAATTGGAAGTGAGTTGATATATTCTGTGGTACAAACTGAGCTGAAATACTCATTCATTGCCTCTGTCATTTGAAACAGTCTGAATGTATGTTTGCACTGTTGTTTTCCAGTGGTCGGATCTTATTTCTGGTACTTGGATTATCTAATTTCAGTTGTAGATATTTTAAGTGCATCTTTGTAGTTTTGTATTCTTCTATATTTCCAATGTGTTCATATACCCAGCATCATCTGCCTGTGATACGTATTTAAATAGTCTATATCGATAGTTGTTTCTTTCTGGACCTTTTCCCTGTACTTCTTAATGGATCAAATCTATCATTAATATCACCAACCTCATTTTTAAGCAAGTTCAGCATGGTGTTACTGCCTTGTTCTTCATTTATTCACATCTATATTCGCAAGTACATACACATAACGACTACATTTGAGTTGCTAACTGAAACAGTAGTAGCCAACATGTTGGCAACTGAAGAATCGGCATTGGTATGACCGGCTTTATGTAGCCAACGGGATTGGGATGCTTTGTTGAGGGGGGACATGTTGATGGGGGTCCTCCATCTACACGGGACGGGGCGACACATTTTGTAGAACTGCACGGAACAGTTACAAATAGCATGGGTATCATACGTTATCTAAAGCAAGTGAGCTGAGGGATTCCTATTTAATGATTGAATAGATTTTCTTTTGTTTACAACACGGACATCAAATGTTGTTATGATACTTCAGAGGCATAAGGTAATCACAACCAAAACGATCCAAGGTTGGAATTATTTTTTTTTATCATTTAGCTTCGATGACCCCTAGTACTTCCACGTTTCTAGCGGCATTCGATTACAAAGACTTTTTTACAATCGTTCTTTTAGTGTTCTAAATAAACAAGATTTAACCTTTCTTTAGTACTTGTTATTTCTTTATTATGTTCACGTTAGCGATCAACGCTGAGTCAGGATCAACGCGTCAAGTTTTGCATGTCGATTTTCACATGTTTTCAGATATTTCATTCATCAAATTCTCAAAAG
This sequence comes from Lamellibrachia satsuma, assembly GCA_033239005.1. Lineage (NCBI taxonomy): Eukaryota > Metazoa > Annelida > Polychaeta > Sabellida > Siboglinidae > Lamellibrachia > Lamellibrachia satsuma. Next base: position 3,368,614 of record BSQZ01000066.1, read on the forward strand.
CACAATTCCCACAACCATGGCAACGTCGCATTTATTTCTTTATTATACCATGCAATACAAACTTGAATGCGACATTCACATAAATGATGTTTAATGGTAAATCACCCCACCAACCCTCAATGCCAATTTCTGAGAATGGTTGCTCACACCCACGCACGCCGGCACGCACTCACACACGCAAGCATGCAGGCACTTACGCAAGGAACCACGTGGCCTTAGGATAGTTAGACTGTATTCTCTATGATAGATGGGTTAATGGTTATGAAATTTAACCGACAGTCTTTTTCATTCAAGACCGAGTCGTACGGGTTAACATGGGTATTAGGGATGAATATTGCAATGTTTCCAGTCATTGTGGTCATCGAGGTGGTCATTTGCTCTTTCCGGTCAAGTGAGGGTTGTTGTGGATCTTCCCGGCATATTTAATGGAATTTCTGGTCGATCTAGGGTCAATCTTGGGACATGGCGAGGTCAAAGATGACGAGATAGATCTTTTAAAAAATGGAGACTTGGGTGTGAATCAACACCGCATCAGAGGCTCAAAGGATGAGATGAGATTAAAAGGCTTTCATGGATCTTTCCCACGCCAGAGGTCTCGAGGTTACGGGGATCTATTCCGCGCCAGAGACTACAAGGATTCAAGAAAAGAAAAAAGCAAAAAAGCAAAAGCGGAATTCGACGTGTAGCGAAATTAGACCGTGCGAACACACCTTTTCGCCGTGTCTATCACCGCCCACGAACACGCACAGTACATATCTTATTGCGCTAGTCATGCCGCGTTGGTACGATTACCTTCTGCAGAATATGCTCCTACGTAAAACTGGGAAATATAGTTTTAAGACACCGTTTTTATCATGTCGATACTGTCTGATAAGTATTTGGGAAAGTGCGTGGGCCATACCAGACAAGCATATTGAACTACTGGTCTGATCACATACGAATCAATTCTTACCAAATCAATTGATTGATTCCAGCATTTTTTAAATGATAGATCATATATACCCCTTTCCTTGCCTTTGCAACTATTTCATCTTTATGTGCATTCCAACTTAAATCAGGTGATATAGTTATACCGTTAACCTTTGCTTGAGTAACTCTTTCAGTATTAGTCCCATTTATATCAATATACGGCAGAGATACAACAACATCAACTCTATATACTTTTTACTGCGGCATAGGATTCGCGTTCAGTAGGGTCCTGGTTCAGATTTGCCAAGTACGACGAAGTTTGCCAGGACCAGAGCACAGTTTTTAATTTCTGATGGTATAATTTGCTTTGTACTGCGCCTTTACCAGATTGATTAATTCGGCATTGTTTTCATTTAACTGTAGCATTGTCTCTTCGATATTGGATACTTTATCCACCAGTTGCATTACAACACTGGGCAGTTGTATTCATGCTCGTTAACTCCACACGCCATTGATCGCCTATGGCTGTTCGCCAACGCATTCGAAATGAACCCACAACTGGCATTGTGCCATGCTGCCCGTTTCTTTTCATTTCGAATAGATGACGATTGGTATTCACATAATTATGTCAGGATTGTAGCAGACATTGCTATCCACTCGTGTATTATACGTAAACCAATACAGATGGTCAACTATTTCCGAATAAAAATACACACACATACGACAAATCCGAACCCAAACAAAACTGTACTCATACGCGCATGTACGCACGCACGCACGCACGCACGCACGCAAACTCGCATGCACATGCACGTGCAAGAGCATATCACACACATGCTCTCACGTTATTAAATTTAACTGAAATGAAATGCCGCAGGTATTATGCATGGATAGAGAAGGCAGGGGTTATTGAAACACTGCATATACACCACAATAAAATAATTATGGTGCATTATACAAATACTACTGCCAAAAAACATATTGCATGCGACTGATTCACTCCATGTTACAACTGTCCTAGCACACTCCGATTAAGTGAATGGTCTGCTTTATAGAATTGAATTGACCGTACATTACGCCGAGTTCACTCTACCTCCGAAGGCGATCTGGCGGTGTGAGGCGGCATACACAAACGTTCCAGAGCAGTGTGATAGTGCACCTTCAAAAGGTAATCAAATTATTTGGCTGACTTGGAGAAATATAACGTACAAGGAAAAACTTATTAAGTGACAATTAGAGTTAACCATATATATGATGTCTTATGTGCCACCGGGCACGAAGAGGACTAAGTAAGTAAGTAAGTAAATATATATGAATACATATAATGTGCAATGTGTCCCCCACGCCCCGAAAGAAGGAAAGAACAGTGTCTAACAATGGGCATCACTTGATATCCCCGTACATCCATCTACCTATATGACTACGTATAGAGTGTAGCCTTTGGCATTTGATTTCGAACTGCCAAACTCTTTGTAACACACAATGATATGTTTGAGATTCACAAACACATTGGCCTGCCATTGCGGTGATTGTGCACAGATAAATGGATTTGCTCTCCCCGAAAAAACATCCCCACATATCTAAGAATGCAAGTCACTCCCCATGAGTAGCTGCTGAACTAGTGTGTTGAATGGGCGTGACATACACTTGAGATGGGTTACATACATCATCAACCGACAGCGTCACTAGACGACCAGGCTTCGCGGTCGACTTAATTTGTAAGCCACACGATGCGAAGTAAGCTAGCTTCCACATCGTTCAGAAGTCTGTCTTCACCAGATGTTCTATTCGCCATTGCTGTCGTGACATATATTTAAGATAATTTACATAAATCATCAACAGACTGCGTCACTATACCTGGGATCACGGTCGACTTCGTTTGTGAGACACTGGATGCGAAGTGAGCTAGGCGTCAAGTCTTTCAGAGTTCTCTCTTCAACCTGCTGTCTCATTCGTTGTTGCTGTCGTCCGTTGGCGCGTCTGTTCCAAGCTCGTCCGCCGATGTAATCATGTTGCACCACATTGTCGCAGTGTGTACCGTTGGCTACATAACACTCCTATGCAGCCAGTCAGCGTAAGTCCTTCACAATACGTTATTTTGTTTTAGTTGATTCTTCTAGATGTTTTCGTGCTAGATTTTAATTTAATTTACATGACAGTATTATACATTAATACGTTATGTATCTGTAGATTTCTATGGATTAACTCCAGGTTAGACTTTCTTCGGCAAGTGAGAATAACTACCTGATAGTTCTGTTATGTTTCTGTTCCTCAAAGTATTGCTCTTTGTGCCATATATTTCACTTTGATTTACACTTGGTACATCTCATCGCCAAATGCTTCTGCAGCCGACCAAACGTTGTAAATGCCTGGCTTATGCGCTTCTCCAATTCCATCATTCCTGACTGCAGTGCCTCGATCATTTCTACAAATATTTTAGGGCATCCATATTTTCGCGGAAATGCCCACAGTCCTAGTCGTCCCACGAATGCTTTTCTTGTAACTGTCAACGCAAGGGACACGCAGTAGGTATTTCCACAGTGCGTCTTCGATATATAAACACTTTGAGTTTCAGTGATTAATGCCGAAGGTAAGACTGTTGAGGAACACTCTTGCGAATACACTGCTATCTCTTAAGATGAGTGGTATATATATATATATATATATATATATATATATATATATATATATATATATATATATATATATATATATATATATATACCACTCATCTTAATAACTGGCAATGTATTCGCAAAAGTGTTCATCAACTGTTCCACTCTGTCTCCAACCATAATAAGCAGTGACCAGCCTATCTGCACACTCACCGCAATGGCAGGCCAATGTGTTTGTGAACCTCAATCATGTCATTGTGTGTTACAAAGAGTTTGGCAGTTCGAAATCAAATACCAAAGGCTACACTCTATACGTAATCATAGAGCTAGATGGAGGTACGGGGATATCAAGTGATGCCCATTGTTAGACATAGTTATTTCCGTCTTTCGGGGCGTGGGGGCCACATTGCACATTATATGTGTTCATAGATATGATTAACTCTAATTGTCACTTAATATGTTTTTCCTTGTATGTTATATTTCTCATCTATATTTCAGCCAAACAATTTGATTGCCCTTTGAAGGTGCAATATCACACTGCTCTGGAACGTTCGGATCAGCATTAATTGCGACTTCTATGTCATTTTTTTTTAAATTAGTACCTAAAAGAGTATATCCCATTTTATAATTTACATCCAAGTTCCCTTGTCATGTATGTAAGCATTTACATTTCTAAAAATTTAATATCTGCAATTTGTATATATATATATATATATATATATATATATATATATATATATATATATATATATATATATATATATATATATATATATATATATATATATATATATATATATATATATATATATATATATATATATATATATATATATATATATATATATATATATATATATATATATATATATATATATATATATATATATATATATATATATATATATATATTTATATATTTATATATATATATATATATATATATATATATATATATATATATATATATATATATATATATATTAGCAGCTTTTGATAAGTTCCTTCCACTCTAGTTGATTTATTTACATGCATTGCCTTTATTTTCTTAGCTACTATTTCAGGAATTAATGCCCTAAAAGTCAGATTTTGCCTCCTAAAATTTAGCATCTAGAAATGTTGACTAATATCATCTCTTGTAAAAACTGAACCGAGGTATCCATTAAAAACATTGTGATATTGTATCCAAGCACTGTCTTCTAACCTTGTCTCATACATTTTGTTTACTGCTGACAAACGCATAACAATTCTTGCTGTCAAAGTTTCTGTTACATGCAATTTGTTTTCATACTTTCTTTTATACTATCTAATTTCATTCGTATATGCATCAAATGCCTCTTTGTAATTTGTTTAATCTTCATCCGTTCTGCCTATAAAACTTAAACATATTTTGTATATACAATATTTCCTAATAACACATAAAGAATACAAGAGAAACTTCCACAAAGGTAAACATAAAGATGTGTGACAATACTTACAAATGTAGACTGGAATAATATGCGTAGGAATAAGACCGCAATTGAATGTTGGATCATTTAAATATATATAGAACTGACAGTATAATTGATAAATGTGTTTCCATGTAGAAGAAAAAAAGGATAACGGTCTAGAAAGAAACATTTGCCAAAAAAGTAATTAGAAAATACCAAACAAGCACACTATGGGGATTATTTAAAGGTGTACCAGAAAGGATGAAGACTACACAAATTCCAAAGAGGCACTTAATGCAGCAACGAATGGAATTAGACAATGTAAAAGAAGCTTTGACTAAAAATAACATCTAACATTAAACAAAATGAGAGCAAATGCTAAAAATATAATATCACAAGGTTTGTTTTAATGGCGGAAGGCCTAAATGGATACTTCAGATACGTGTTTGCCATTTATGATATTAGCTCATTACCAGTTCCAGATGCTAAATGTAAGGAGGCTAAATCGGGCTATTTAGGGTAGTTAATTGTAATTGTAATGGTAGCTGAGGAAATAAAGGCACAGAACGAAAATAAATCACTTGGAGTTAAATTTATTATTGGGAACTTTTTCAGTTGGATTGAACGCACAGTGACGATATAATACACAAACCAATATATCAGAATCAAAATCGGTTATCATTGGTTGCAATGTGGAATAAAAAAAGTAGTTTTTGTCGTTTTGTTCTCCCCTTTGTTTTTGTCACAGCTTTAGGGGTTCCGCTACCACGGTTAGCTGTGTTAATGTTTGGGGCGGCGAAAGGGTTAAGTTTGCAAGCATGTCGTCAGTGACGGTGAACTCAAGCTCGTCGTGACTGTTAACGCATTCCGCCATTGAGTCGTTCGCCGTGCAAAACAGGGTTTCCACCGAGCGTGTCGTAGTCATCCCACCCCGCCTGTCGACAGGTGGACGACGCAGTGGGTTGAAACGCTTAGCTCTTGTTTATGTTCATATAGATACAAAACTCAGATACCTTAGTTTTGAAGTACGACTGAATGAACGTGGTTTAGCAAGCCTAGAGGCAAGGCGGTTAAGATGAGAACAAATTGACTTTGTTTAAGATATCGAATGACTATTAAAATATGCGTACATAATCATGTGCTTGTGAGTGTACGTATGTAAGTTTGCCAAGCAGCAATGGCGCGTGACGGCCGGCGCTGACCACTCGTGTCAATGTGCGTTCAACGGTCACTGGGCGATATAGGTGGGTAGATCCATAGTCCCTTCAGGTCTCTCTCAGTTTGACATTAGCAATTAAAAGTACACACCGATATCCGCATAAAGTGTTCTTCCAATTGGCCCGGGTCTGTCAGGCTGACAACGGCCTTTACTCTTTAACGTAGGATAAGATTAGGTATCAAATGTCAACAAACCAAGGCTGTAAATGTAGCTCAGAAGGTATACTAATAAAAGCGTTCTACTTGTCGTTAAAAGAGGATGTATGTCCTTTTGAATGGATAGAGGCAAACTTTATACCGTTATGTTAAAATAATATACAAGGAAAAAAATAATTATGCATATGTATAAAACAATAGTTAGGCCTCATTTACTGAATACAAGCTTGGAGAAAATATCATAAGAAGGATATAGATACGTTTGAAAGAATACAGAACTCAGATACCTTTGTTTTGAAGAACGACTGAATAAATGTGGTTTAACAACCCTAGAGGCAAGGCGATTAATATGAGATCAAATTGAATTTGTTTAAGATATTGAATGGTTATTAAAATATTGATATAAATATTTTGTCTCACTCAACGAAAATAAAAGAACTAGAGGGCATGAGGTTACGTTAGTAAAGGATCACTGTACATTGGATATTAGGAAGTATTCTTTCTCATAGAAGACAATCAATACATGATCAAGTAAATGTGTGCGTGCGAGCGTGTGCCGTTACTATGTCCGTGCGTACACATGACCAGCTAAACAGTACTGTAACTATCAGTTGATAATCTTTTTTTGGGGGGCGTGGAGTATCTACGTCTTATTAAACTATATATAAATATATAATAAAAACACTGTCTACACGCACTTGCTATGTAAAGTGGAAACTAATATGTCGGTATATTATTCAAAAGTAACTCAGCGAAAGAAAATGTAACTACATCCATGGACTTCTGGTCGATACATGAGCAAACCCTGGTTTGATTCGAGGTTTGTAGAGTTTAGCTCGATGATGTGTACATGACCATATGCATTTGCGTGTATTTACGTAAGCTTGCGTGTGCAAGGCATCATGCCATCAAAATGTTGTATTAGGATATTACTGTCTGGTTTACTATTAACACATCATATATATGAATGTTAAGTTTTGAATAGACAGTGTAAATGAAAACTGAAAAATTATAATGTTATAATTTAAGAATTGTTTTTTTACGACTGCACCGAAAAATTGGGTAACCGTCTCTCAGTGTTTGTCGCTAGATACTGAGCAATAACTGAACAAAGAATAAAAAATTACGAATGAAAACTTAAATCTTGTTTCTTTAGTAAACTACAGAACATGAAAAGGGAATTGAAAAAGCGCATCAAATTTAGTAAAAAAAATTGATATCCGTGGAGTGAACAAGCATTAAACATGTTTTCGTTAAAACCGGGTCATCATTCCAATACGTCCATTCCATGAATAATTAGGAACACCTGCTGATCTATTTTAAATAATTAATCCGACCCATGCTATTGTCAATCGTACTTCGTAGATCTTCTGCAAAACCTGCCGCCGCTGTTCCGTTTGTATGGAGCTCATCACAGATAAACGGGTTGGTTCTCCCAACAAAAGCATCCACACAAATCTATGAATCCAACTCTCTCCCCACGAATAGCTGCTTAACTAGTGCGTTGAATAGGCGTGACATACATTTGAGATCAGTTACTTAAATCATCAACCAACTGCGTCGCAATACGACCAGGCTTCGCGCTCGACTTCATTTGTAAGACAGTCGATGCGAAGTGATCTACCTGTCATGTCATTCAGATTATTGTTTTCAAAGCGATGTCTGATTCGTCGTTGTTGTTGTCTGCTGACGCGTATGTTCCAAACTCGTCGGCCGATGTAACAATGTTGCAACATCTTGTCGCTGTATGTTCTGTTGGCTACATAACGCTATTGTGCAGCCAGTCAGCGTAAGTCCTTCACAATACGCCATTTTGGTTTTGTTGATTTTTCTAGATGTGTTGGTGCAAGTTTCTGTTATTATTTGCATTATACATTGATCAGTTATATAGTTGTTTAATTAAATGTATCTTGTTAATACTTCACCATATGTATTCTCTACACAACAGTTAACGGTATCATGTATTGCTTTACTGCATAGCGATGAAAATTCCATTGTTGTCTATGATTGACACACGAATCGGAAAACTATCATCTCTCTAGCTGTCAATCTCGGTTGCGATTATGTGAGTGTGAGGCGACCTCGGCTTCTAGTACATTCCGACAGTTGAAAGTACAACATTTCTTTAGGAAGTCTGTTGTCAGCTATTCGAGCCACCTGATTTGTCTATATCATATATACTTGCTCTGGGTGTTGTCTATGCTATATCCATGTATCACCAGCAAGGCATGGCCTTTCCTGCTTTCGGTGCAGAGTCTATTGTGCAGCCAGTCAGCGAAGTCGAAGTATGTCCGGCATTTCACGTGCGTGTAATTGAATCGCCTGGGTGCATCCATGCCTTCGTTCACTGATGTGCGTGTGCGCGGTTGCGCCTTCGCCAAAATGCTTCTTTGTGAAGCACACCGCTCATAAATCCAGCAGCCAAAAGAATAGGAAAGGGAGAGGGAGGAAGGGAGGGGAGGGATATATTGGTTAGAGGGAAAAGGGGAAGACGAGGGAGATGAATAATGAGAGTAAGAGTGAGAGAGAGAGAGAGAGAGGGAGAGAGGAGAGAGAGAGAGAGAAAGAGAGAAATAGAGATATAGATAGAAGAGAGAGAGAGAAACGAGAGAGCGAGAGAGAAATTGGTGTTGGGAGATGGTAAAAGTAATACTGATATAAATAATAGTCAACCCGGAAGAAAAAAATTTCCAATGTTGTTACTTCCCTGGTCTGCTAACTGACTGATTTGAAGCTTCGTGTAAAACTCAACCCAAAATCTTTAGAAGAATTAACTCATGTCGTTTTTAGACGCCATGCGCACATAACCGGCTGAACGGTGTTGTAACAATCAGCGTATAATTACTTTTTTGGGCGTGGTTTATCTGCGTCATATTAAACTATTTATCAATATATAAGTACAGACCCATTAATAAAAAGCACTGTCTACACTCACTTGCTATGTCAATTGGAAAATAATACGCCTGTATATGATTTAGAAGTAAATGAGCGAAAGAAATTGCAACTTCATCGATGGACTTCTGGTTGAGACATGAGCAAAACCTGGTTTGATTCGACTGGTTTGTGCGTACACATAGGCATGCGTGTTCATGCCATCATGCCTTTAAAACGTGGTAATAGAATAATACTGTCTGGTTTGCCAGCAAGACAATAGTTATGTGAATGTCAAGTTTTTAATAGATACTGTAAATTAACACTAAACAAAATATGATAGTATTATGGTTGTTAGACATGTGTTTTATTTTTTATGAAAAAAAAATTGGGTGCCACAAATCTGATATCCGTGAAGTGAACAAACCTTAAAAAACTATGTTAATTTTCAATAAGATCGGGTGGTAATTCCGATACGCCTATTCGATCAATAGTTAAGAATCAATCCCCTGCTGAACTAATTCAAATAAATAATGCTACCCATGCTATTGTCAATCGTTCTTTGCAGTTCTTCTGCAAAACCTGCCGCCGGTATTTCTTTTAAATGGAGCTCATCACAGATAAATGGGTTTGTTGTCCACAAATACACATCCCCACAGGTCTAAGGATACAAGCCACTCCCCCTCGCGAAACTGCTGAACTAGAGGGTTGAATAGGCGTGGCATACATTTTAGATCAGTTACATACATTATCAACCGAATGCGTCACTAGACGACCAGGCTTCGCGGTCGACTTAAGTTGTAATCCACTTGATGCGAAGTAAGCTAGCTTCCACGTCATTCCGAATTATGTTTTCAACCAGCTGTCCTATTCACTGTTCTTGCCGTGGCATACAATTGAGATAATGTGCACATATCACCAACAGACTGCGTCACTATACCTGGGTTCGCGATCGATTTCATTTGTGAGCCACATAGTTCCTCTTCAACCTGCTGTTCCACTCGACGTTGCTATCGTCCGCCGGTGGCGTGCTTGAAGATTGGGTGCCACAAATCTGATATCCGTGGAGTTAACAAGCCTTGATAAAACGATGTTAATTCTCATCAAAATCGGGACTTAATTCCAATACGCCCATTCGATCAATAATCAAGAATCCCCTGCTGGTCTAGTTTAAATAACTGATGCTACCCGTGCTTTTGTCAATCGGTCTTCGCAGTTCTTCTGCAAAACCTGTTGCCGATATTCCGTTTAGATTGAGCTCATCACATATAAATTGGTTTGTTCTCCCAACAATAGCAACGAAGTCAACTCTCTCCCGCCACGCATAGCTGAAGTATGGTGTTGAATAGGCGTAACGTACATTTGAGATCACTTACATACTTTATCAACCGACTGCGTCACTAGACGGCCAGGATTCGCAGTCGACTTCATTTGTAAGCCACTCGATGCGAAGTAAGCTAGCCTCTACATCATTCAGAGTTATGTCTTCAACCTGTTGTCCCCTTCGTTGTTGCTGTCGTCCGCTGGCGCGTCTCTTCCAAGTTCGTCGGCCGATGTAATCATGTTGCAACACATTATCGCTGTATGTACCGTTGGCTGCATAACAGTCTTGTGCAGCCAATCAGCGTAAGTCATTCACAATGCCCTATTTTATTTTAGTTTATTTTTCTAGATGTGTTCGTGCTAGATATTAACTTAATTTACATGCCAGTATTATACATTAATAAGTTATGCATCTATATATATATATATATATATATATATATATATATATATATATATATATATATATGGATTAACTTTAGGTGTGTTTTTCTTCGGCAAGTGGGAATAACTACATGATGTTTTTGTTATGTTTCTTTTCCTCAAATATATATATATATATATACGTACTGAAACATATGGTGGACTTTCTTTTTACTTGTTCTTAAAACCGAGGCGATGCTTGACAAATATATTATGTTTGTTTGGAAAAAAACACTAAGTGGATAGACAAGGGATAAAAAGTTGATATTACAAGCTTACATTTTCACACCGCTTTTGACAAAGAGCCACATCAAAGATTACTACTTAAATTAAAACCCATGGTATCGGATTTTGGATAATCGACTGGATATAACAATGGTTGACCGACAGTTTCAAACTGGAAATCAGTTTGGAGTGGTTGGCTGACTGACCACAATAATCAGTAGTATGACCTTTATTATTATTAATGTGTGTCTGTGTGTGTGTGTAATATATATATATATATATATATATATATATATATATATATATATATATATATATATATATATATATATATATATATATATATATATATATATATATATATATATATATATATATATATATATATATATATATATATATATATATATATATATATATATATATATATATATATATATATATATATATATATATATATATATATATATATATATATATATATATATTATATGTTTATATATATATATATATATATATATATATATATATATATATATATATATATATATATATATATATATATATATATATATATATATGCATATATTATATGCATGTGCAGTGTTTCCTGCCGTGATCTTACCTCACATTTCAGATATTTCCCGGAAGTTCCACCTTTGCCTGGCAATTTTGGTTATTGGGTGAGTCGATGGCTTTATCCGCCTCATAAACTTCGGGTTGTTAAGCAAGCAATTTAGCAGTTGGACAGTGTACCATTCTCTCAAGTGTACCGATACCATTTGTTTTTTTCATTTCATGTGGCTTTTTGTCAAAATCGTTCTGAAAATGTAAGAGCATCAATATGGGGTTAACACAAATATCGACCCACTGTAGCACAAATGACTCAACCATCTTTGCCAGAATTGGAGCCCGCGATATAGGTCTAAAGTCAATTTCCACTGTGTCTTGTGGATGTTTCTTCCGCAATGGAATGACAGTTGCTGACTTCCATAGCTTGGGTAGTACTCCTTCCCTGGGTATGCTGTTAAATATAGCTGTGACCAGTGCCGCTAGAAGGTGCGAAAAGCAAATATTCCTATGGTGGAATGTTTCCGGTCCAGTGACTTTGTTAACCTTCGCCTCTTCAAGTGCCACCTCTGTATCTGTCACACTGATAATGAACTCAGCTGGCAATGGTTCGTCGGCGTCAAATATTGGATGAGAGGACTGCAATCTTAGTAAGTTATCACACACTGACACAAAGATTTCATTCGTAAATTTGACCAAGCTATCCATATCCACATTAGTGCATTTATTGGCCAGCTCCTGAATCTCATTGCCGCTATCAGATGACGTTCCCATGATAAGCTTTACGTGTTTGCACCAGTCAAGTGTCGATGATTTCTCAAGTGTTGCGATTTTTGATTGTTAAAAGTGGTGGAGCAATTGTGGAGCTGTGCGATTCACAAAGTTCCTATGTCTTGTAGCTTGTTCCAAGTCACCGGACACACGAGCACGTTCTCGCTGTCTGATCAGCTGCCGGAAGCCATATGTGTTCCATGGTTTATTTGTGCTATGACGTGAAACAGTCTTGTACGGAAAACGTGTGTCCAGTAAATAGTCCATGGGTTCCTGGAAGAGATTAAAATGTTCCTCGCACGTATGAAATGTGTACAGATACTCCCATCTAGTACGTGACAGTGCTGAACTAAACATAGCTCGTTCACTGCTACCGATGCGCCTGGTAACGATGCTCTGCACTATGTCCGTGTCAAGTGTTGGGAAACACGATGGGACCAATAACACCATCTTGCGGTATGATGTTACTCCGTCAAACACTATTGGACAACCGTACACACGTGACACGTTAGACCACATTTTGTATAATAATGCACGATTACGTGTGGCTCTCTTACTAAATTCATTGTTTCCATAATATCTGCGTAAAAATCAGTTATTGATTTGATTGAAATCTCCAATAAAAACAACACCACAATCTGGGATACGTCGCAAAACGGTGTCCAGATTAGTTATCAGGTACATCCACAACGAGTCGTTGTCAGCACCAGGTGGGTGGTAGATGCACGCTATAATAATACACGAATATTTCCTTGATAATTTATTGGGCTTCAATTTAATCCATAGCTCTTCGTGTTCAACGTCTTCAATATCATGCAACTGATCATACACCAAGGTCTCTGCCACATAACACACTTCTCCTCCACCTTCTCTTTCTACCCGGTCCTTCCTTTCACAATAGAAACCTGCTAGTCCGACATAGGTTTCCGTGACATTCACGCAGGCAAGTTAATGAGGTCGATAGTGAGTTCGTCAGCCTCTTTGCACACCCCACTCCTCTGGGTAGCAATTAGTAAACTTTTGGCGTAGCCCTAGTTGTTGTGTGCAAAGCCACCGGTTCATTGTCCGCAGTGATGACCTTGTGGATGTCCCGTACAATCTGACCATCAAACATTAAAACTCTTGTCTTTCTACTTGTTACTGCGGCAAAGGATTCACGTTCAGTAGGCGACTGACTCAGATTTGCCAAATCCAACGAAGTTTGCCAGTTTTTATTCATCGCTCTGATTTCGTTGCCATGATTTATTTCATTGCGAAGTCATGCTACTTTTTCGACCAGAGCACAGTTTTTATTCCTGATGATATAATTTGCACTGCACTACGCCTTCACCAGTTTGATTAATTCGGCATTGTTTTCTTTTAATTGTAGCATTGTCTCTTCGACATTGGATACGTTATCCACCAGTTGCATTACAACATTGGGCAGTTATCTTCATGAATGGTAACTCCATACGCCAATGTTCGCCAATGTTCGAAATGAACACACAACTGGCATTGTACCATGCTTTCCGTTTCTTTTCATTGTACCAACGCATTTGTAGTGAAAGTTGGTACAGCTGGCATTGTACCATGCTGTCAGTTTCTTTTCATTTATGCTTGCACTGTGGAATACAGAAAGTTGTTGTTGTCTTTCTTTCCTCTCCCCTTTGTTTATGTTACAGCTTTAGGGGTTCCGCTACATCGGTTAGCTGTGTTAATGCTTGGGGTGGCGAAAGGGTTAAGTTTACATGCATGGCGTCAGTGACGGTGAACTCAAGTACGTCGTGACTGTTAACGCTTTCCGCTGTTCAGTCGTTCGCCGTGCAAAATATGGTTTCTACTGAGCATCTCGTAGTCATCCCACCTCGCTTGTCGACAGGTGGACGACGCAGTGGGTTGAAACGCTTAGCACGTGTTATGTTCATCAGCGAGACGCCAAGCAGCACTGGCGTGTGACGGTCGGAAAATTACCCAAGTGGTTGACCAAGCGTGAAGTTGACCTATGTCGCTGAACACTCGTGTCAATGCGCAATCAACCGTCACTGAGCGATATAGGTTGGTAGATCCACACTCCCTTGAAATCTCGCTCACTTTGACATTAGCATTTAAAAGCACACACCGATATCCGCATGAAGTGTTCTTCCAATTGGCCCGGATCTGTCAGGCTGACCACGGCCTTTACTCTTTAACGTAGGATAAGATCAGGTATCAAATGTAAACAAATCAATGAATACAAGCTTGGAGATAATATCGTAAGAAGGATATAGATGCAAAACTCAGATACCTTAGTTTTGAAGTACGACTGAATGAACGTGGTATAGCAAGCCTAGAGGCAAAGCGATTAAGATGAGAACAAATTGACTTTGTTTAAGATATCGAATGGCTATTAAAATATGCGTACATAATCATGTGCGTGTGAGTGTACGTATGTAAGTTTGCGTGTGGAAGCCATCAGTCGATGCGAAGTGATCTACCTCTCACGTCATTCAAAGTTTTGTCTTCAAAATGATGTCTGCTTCGTCGTTGCTGTCGTCTGCTGGCGCGTATGTTCCAAGCTCGTCTGCCGATGTAAAAAGGTTGCAACTTCTTGTCACTGCATGTACTGTTGGCTACATAACACTATTGTGCAGCCAGTCAGCGTAAGTCCTTCACAATATGCCATTTTGTTTTTGTTGATTCTTCTAGAGGTGCTCGTGCTAGTTTCTATTGTTATTTACATACCAGCATTATACACTGATCAGGTGTATAGTTTTTATATAGCTTTTAATTAAATGTATCTTGTTAATACTTCACCAGATTTATTCTCTACTCAACAGTTAACCGTGTGACGTATTGTTTTACTGAATAGCGATGAAGATCATTCCATTGTTGTCTATGCTTAACACATGAGTTGAAAAACTACCATCTCTCGGTGTCAGTCTCAGTTGAGATTATTACTGCTCTCGCTTGGATCAGTTTATGTTCTTTTTCTTCAATGTTTGCGTATCTACGAGTGAGGCGACCTCGGCACCTAGTACCTCCCGACAGTTGGAAGTACAACATTTCTTTAGTAGTATGTTGTCAGCTATTCGAGCCACCTGATTTCTCTATCTCATATATACTTGTTCCGGGTGTTTGTTCATGTAACTATGTCATTTTTGGGTATACGAATGTTCTATGCTATACCCATGTATCATCAGCAAGGCATGCTGTTTCTTAACATGCTTTCGGTGCAGAGTCTATGCTTCAACTACATAGATCAGTGTGGAAACTACTTCTGCTCTATGAACCAAATATTTCACTATGATTTACCCATGGTAAATCTCATTTGTGCTTGTGCAGAAAAAATATGACGATGCCTTGCTTATGCATTTCTCCAATAGCATCATCTCTCACTGCAATGCCTCGAACATTTCTACAAAACATTTAGACAACGATATTTCCGCAGCTGTGCCCACAATCCTTGTCGTCCCACGGGGTCGATTTTTTTGTAAAAGTCAACGACGACTGCATAGACGGTTTTGTTCGATAACTTTATTATTGGACTTGACGATGGGCCACCACCTGCACACAGGTGGAGCCGGGGGGGTTATTCCCCCACTTTTGTGTATATCATTGTAAATACTCTAGCTAGCACTATATACATATAATTATGTATGCTTGTCTGCACATAGGTATTTTTTCCCTCTTTGTGTGCTCTCGCTTTGTTTAAGAGCAGCAAGGGTTTTTGGTAAAGACTGTCTTCGGCAGTTGCTAGCTACAGTAGAAAATATCACTAATGTTAAATCTTATCTGGTATTGTTTACTAATTGGTCATACATACCAGCTTAATCAGTAATATATAAGGCTGTGCACAATTTGTGGCAGACTTAGTCACTATTATTTTGTGCACAGCGGCAATCCTTGTTGGGTATGAACACAAATGGATTGCCCGTTACCAACCTACCAAGTAGTTGGTGTATTTATACAAACCGAGAAAGGTCTGCATAAGCGTGTCCTCATTTCAATATAAACACAAACATACCTGGAGTCGACGGGGTATCGAGCTGCGAAAAACACAGGAAAGACGGTTTTGTTCGATAACTTTATTCTTGGACTTGACGCTAGTGAAACAAAATAGTTATTTATACGGTGCGTGTTCCAAATATATAAAAACACACAGTTTGAATGACTACTTTTATACTACAGACCTTTAGACGATTGAGGAACACCATTGCCAGTACTTTGCTAGCTACTAAGACGAGTGGTCTCATATAGTTCAAGTGGTTCAAAAAAGCAAAGTAGCATTTGAAAATTGTTCCACACTTTCAAGAGTATCAGTTGAAATATCCCCAAGCATAGTAAGCAGAAGTGACCAGCCGATCTTGTCAATTGTGCAACTTTATCCTTCAATATGATTGAAGCGTCATCTAGCTTCAATGCACACTTTCAGCAAGGATAGACCAAGGCAGTTGAGAATCTCACACATTGCATTGTGTGCTAGGAAGCGTAGCGCAGTTACTAATCGATTTTGCTAAACGGGAAAAAAACACAACATAGTAGTTCCTATTTGTCCATTGCTAAAACCTGGATTGGTGTATCTTCATAGCATGTCCACATACGCGTGGGTCATGTGCAATGTCCCCATGTGGCCCCATGCTTATCTAATCATCGTGATGCCTTGTTGACACACTAGGTGCGTCAATAGACCTGTGATGAGCTGAAAACAACTGAGACGAAGCCATGCAATAGCGCCATACATGTGTCGTATCTTTATGTTGCATAGATTACGTTTTCGTTGAAGAGTTTATGTTTTCAGATGGACGTTTTCTTTCCACAAGACGGGATGTAACCACCAGCCAGTCTGCTGTAGGCAGGTGCCAGGCATCGGTAGTTGTTGTTGTGTGTGTGTGTGTGTGTGTGTGTGTGTGTGTGTGTGTGTGTGTGTGTGTGCATGCGTGCGTGTTTGCGTGCGTATCCATGTACATACCGTACCATACGTACCGACACATGTTTATTTCACATATCATGTAAACGTGCATCATTAAAATAATGTCAAGTAAGATTCCAGGAGCGGCTTGCTGGGACTGTTAATTTGACCTTCAAATATAATTTTATAAATGATCCCGCAAAATAATAATTATTCAGGTTGCAAGCATCGTTGACCATTCTCATTTTCTTCAGAATGTCACACCATATCTCCAAACAACATACATACATGATATAGGTTGTTATTTCGTGGTTATATGCGCGGTATCAAACCTAGTTCACCTTCTGTATAATGTGTGTCCGTGTCTGCTAGATAAAGGTTCTGAAGACATCCAGGTGCTACCGAATGGACTGGCGTTCATCACATCGGTAAGTTCTGGTGGCCGTTTGTGTTGGTTATTATATTAATACGATGCTATATTTAAGTCGACGACGACGACGACGACGACGGCAATAACCGCCTTTAGTGTCAACACAATCGTCGACAACGTAGATATCGATGACGAAGATAGTTGGAAAACCGTTGCGGCCGTAGCAGAGAGACATAACGAAATAATGTTGTATTTAACTTAAGATCGTCTCTGTTGTTGGACAGGGCCTTGACGCACAGAGTCGGGGTGATATTTTGCTGTTTGACTTCAAGAAGCCCAGACACGGGGCACACGCGCTCGACATCGTAGGCGACCTCGACAGATCCACGTTCTCTCCTCTCGGTCTCAGCATTTGGAAAGACTGCAACTCAAGTAAGAATTAATGTGTGCAACATAGGACTTTTTCTTTGGAATTGTCTTTGGATGTGGCCGTATGTCACCGTTAGCGTTCCGTCGTTTAAAACATGATAACTGTAATTGAGCTAGCGTATTTACGTATCAATCTACGATCCAAGAAATACATTTTTTTTAAATACCCCATAAGCAAAGGGTTCTCAGTGGTGTTTGTGGTAACTCAAATATCCGCTACGTAAAACATTAACTTGTAACAATCGCAGAAAGCACGCGTGCTTTCGGCGAATACTTTGGTTCGTAAACCGTTTGAGAGTACATAGAGCCATCTGGGCCGATTATATTAATTATAGTAGAAAGCACGAACATACGTATTGGCCCGAGGTCGCAATAAAATAAAAATATATTCTACTATTATGTACCAACACAAGTAACCATGGATCTAAATTCAAGCGAACGTTTTGAACATGCAACGTGTATTGCATCACGTGCTTGACGCGGTTGTTTCTGATAATACGGTTTACGTTCCGTTAAACAATATCGAGCGTATTGATGGCATAATGGCCAGAGGCATTTGGTAAATATTGCTCTTATGACTGTCACGTATGAAATACCTAGTGATCCCCTCCTAGGGACGGGCATTTTTCTAGTAATAATAATAACTGTTATTTATATAGCGTCATATATCCGGATATAAAACCTGTACAGATTATTACTTAGTTATTTCTTAATGGGTTTCAATGTTCTCAGTCACAATGTGACACTTGCATTAAGTTTTTTGTATCATTGGTCATGACGCATTATATTACTTGTTTTCCAGACGTGATCTACATATTTGTTGTCAACGCTCTCGGGGACGGACAAGGTACAGTGGAGAAGTTTCGGTACGACGAGAAGAAACGACAGTTGTGCCAAGTCCGAACATACCGTGACTCGACAATCACGAAGTTAGTGTTTAAAAAAATCCATGTCGTTAGGCAAAATTAACAAACGCCTTGTAAACTATTCATAATTGTTAATCTGTTAACATGTGTGGTACGTTGCTACGTGCTATAAACGGACTGCAATCGATGTCAGCTTAATGTCGTAAATTAGTGTTTTAAAATTTTCTGAGTCATTTATATATTAATACCTACAGTGTCGATTTCACTTTTTTGCAGGGGCTTTCAAAAAACTGTATATACTGTATTTATGGGGGCTCTTCGAATGTCTAATTGAATTGATATTTCAATGGTATCCCTGTTTTCATGTGCACCATCAGCCCCAATGACATCGTGGCGACCGGAGAAGACTGTTTCTACTTCACCAATCACTTCAAATGCGCTTATCTTGTGGAGTTCATTCGTGGTGACAGTGTTGGCAATGTCGGCTTCTACGATGGCATCAGGGGGCGTATTCTACAAGCAGGAATTAGCAGCCCGAATAGTGTAAACACATCCCCGGATGGAAAGTAGGTGTCCACGTTATTGTTGTCAATCCGGAGTTGCCCACGATTAGAGCGAAACAAAAGTTATGGTTTGGGTTTATTCGAATGTGCTCTAAAATTGTAATATTCCGGTCATTTGTCCGGTTGACCGAGGGGTGACATGTTAAAGAGTGCGACCGATAACAGTATGCGCAGTTCTGCGAACATCGGATAATACAGACTACGCGTGACGTATTAAATGATGCCGGTGTACACAAAAATCAACGCATGGCCGTAAAACAACTGACGAAAATAGGAATAGGTGTATACACATATGTTTTTATTTGGCGAGCGAATTTTTCGACATTCGTAACAAAGGATTATTGAGCAGTATAACGCGGCCCATGATATTGAGATGATGTGTGTTCAACAAGGTCTCCCTAGTAAACTAATGGCGTGATATTATTAATTGAAGTTACAAATGGGCACGCTAAACAACTTTCAAAAGTGCATAGACCAAAAACGATAACTTTAGCATAATTTGAATGCGCTTTTTCCAATGACATTTGTAACATTATCGAAATGTCCATAGAAATGTCAAGCCTGCCAACTCTTCAAGTTTTTGTTGGCGAACTCCGCCTCAATCTTCCGCCTCCCACTATTACGGTTAAAGCTCTCGCTCTCCCAATACTGCCAAATTGCACAACGCATCGTGGTATGTGTCATATAATCTGAAATGTAGTCAATGCAATTTCCTGTTGATATTTGCAACAATAAGTATTTTTTGCAAACATCTAAATAAATTTCCGTGGATTTATAATTACTGATGAATGAAATAATGCGTTATCGGCCACTAATACGAGAAGCGGTCTGATGTCAACGTTAAGGAACTGAACGAAAACCAAAACTCTTCATCCGTCCCCACCTATCATGCTGTGGTAATGTCATAGCTTTTGGTTCATTCATTGCTCGTGTTTCGTGTTGCTCGCCACCGACTCTCAGCATGTTGAAGAATCTCTCTTTTCATTTAAAAGTTTACTGATAAGTGATGTATTAAGTTTCGTGCCACATGTTACAGATACGTATACATGTCGGAGTTAGGAGGGAGACGTTTGAATGTTTACATCAGGGAATCGGACAACACTTTGACATTGAAGCAGGTAAGGCGTGTGATAAACGCGACGGATGACAGTGACACTTTTAGAGCCAATCACGACTTTGTTTCAATATATTACCTGTTAATTATTCTCAGAAGCCTCTGTTCTTTTTCTATATGCATTAAGCGAATTAATTTATACAAAAACCACTCCCATTGTGATTTTAAATTACCTACCCCGTGGGACCGTTTACAACTGTTGAATATTTCACAACGATATGGGTTAAACATCTCCATTACCTTATCTTACGTATCCTCTTCGGCTAGAGTGATCCATCAAACTGTAATGCTCCTTCTCCAGTTCCTTCTATCTTCGGCCATCTACTTGGCTTCATTCCACGTTTTCCACCCCGATTATTGTATGTCTTATGCTACTGTGTTTCGCCAGTTTGTCTTCTCGTGACCAATCCTGCTCCACATTCTTGTCTTGTCTTCATATAACACTGCACAATCTCTCTCCGCGTTTAAGATCATAATCATTTAGACTAACTTGTGTAAGGTTCGGTAGCTCTCTATGATTTTCCAAAGGCCCTTCGGTGCGCGGAATCAAAGGCCTTTTCGAAGTAGACGAAAATGATTGTCTGCCGCTCAACTGCCTGCTGTATTATATTTCGCAGAATAAATATATTTCAACTGTATCTCTTCTTTCTGAAACCTCTTAGCTTATAATCAAATCAATCTCTTTGTCTGTCCATAGTCACCATTCCGAACACTTTTCTGGGAAGTTCCATGTCTTTGATATTTCGTTTTGTTCCCAAAATGTTATAAATAAACTTACAAGTTTTCCGTGTTGTAGTTTAAAATATGGGACATGATAATGTTTGATGTACGGTTGACAGTTACTTGTTGGATCGACTTCTCAATAGGACAGAGACAACTCGCCTTTCTTAAGATCCAGAGGTGCTAAGAAGCATCGCACAACAAATATTTTACGTGGTGTGAGGGCGATAGATGAAGGCATCGCGCCGCATTCGCTTGTGAAATAATGCGTTAGATGTAATAAAGCTATAGATGGTAAGATTCTGCAAAAATGGAAGACACGGTGGACCTGGCAGCTCTGTCGGTTTCAACATTTTATTATCAAACGACGATTGGTATCACATTGGACGTTTTTAGTAAGCTAGTTAATTAAGTTGATTTAGTTACTTATTTAGTCAGTCAATCAGTTAGTCAGATAATTGGTGTGTCTCAGGAGGTTCCGCTGTGAAGGCCTGTCGGAAACATCAATATTGACGTGGTTTCTGGACATTTGTGGGTGACGAGGTTCTCGGGCGACAAGTCGTATATAAAACACGCGCTGCCGCCTCACACCGCCAGATCGCCTTCGGAGGTACACTGAACTAGGCGTAATGTATGGTCAATTCAATTCTATAAAACAGACCATTCACTTAATCGGAGTGTTTTAGAACAGTTGTGACAAGGAGTGAATCAGTCGCATGCAATATATTTTCGCAGTGTTATTTGCGTAATGCACCAAAATTATTTTATTGTGGACGTTATGCATTGTTTCAATACCGCTGCCTTCCCTGTCCATGCATAATACCGGCATTTCCTTTCAATTCAATTGAATAACGTGCGAGCATGTGTGTGACATGCCCTTGCACGTGCATTTGCATGCGAGTTTGCGTGCGTGCGTGCGTGCGTGCGTGCGTGCGTACATGCGCGTTTGAGTAGAGTTTTGTTTGGGTTCGGATTTGTCGTATGTGTGTGTATTTTCATTCGGAAATAGTTGACCCTCTGTATTGGTTTACGTATCATACACGAGAGAATAGCAATGTCTGCTACAATCCTGACATAATTATGTGAATACCAATCGTCATCTATTCGTCGTCTTTCCGCTGTCACCTTCGCTACCTTGTGTTATTCGTTTATATCACCCAAGGTGTCCATTATTGTTCTTTCTATCGTCACAATATACTGAAATTGTGAAATATCGGTTTGCAATGTAACGTCATGTTGCTCGGCGTAGGTGCTGCGGCTGACGTTGTCCGAAAAATCCAAAGTGATAGACATTGCGCAGGTGTACTACAACGACGGACGACAAATCTCTGCTTCAAGCATCGCTGTCCACTACGGCCGCTACATGCTCGTTGGTAGCGTCTTCACAAAATTGCTTTTTTGCGAAGTACATCACGCATAGATGTTGCATCTCATCATAAGTTCCATTCTGCCACGCGAAAATGATGTACGTAAACGCACGCACGCACGCAAGCACGCACGCACACACACACACACACGCATGCGCACACATACACACGCACTAACAAACACACCGACATATATACACACATACGCACGAAGGCATGTGGTAGATGTTGCTTATTTTGGTGTACAAGCAATCGTTTGTCACATGTAGGACGACCACGAATAAAGACTGATTGGTCTACCGTTACAAAGTGTTCCAGTTCGTACTATTATGTGTCTATGAAGTTCTGAGCCATGACAATATTTAGGAAGTAAACGTTATTAGCTCCACCCTCCATAAATTGTACATATTATTACTACAATTGTGTCTTACGTTGATAATTTTCACGATTAATATATATATATATATATATATATATATATATATATATAACGTTTCCTTCCTAAATATATGTAAGGAGTAAACAGAACGTTCGAGATAAGGTCGGACCACTGGAAAACCACAGGGGAAACATAATTTCAGACGGGTTTCAAATGGCAGAGGTCCTGAATGAGTATGTCAGCTCAGTTTTTATCACAGAATACATCAGCTCACTTCCAGTTCCATTTAATAAATTTGAGGGTAATAAATCAGAACATTTAGGGCAGTTTTGTGCAACTCCTGAAATGATAGCAAATAAGATGAAAGATAATAAATCACCTGGAGTTCATGGGATACCACCAAAACTGCTTAAGGAAGTTGTTGAGCAAATTAGTACACCACTTGCAAAATTCTTTAACTTGTCACTAGAAGAAGGAATAATTCCTTCAGAATGGCGATGTGAATATGATGCGCGACTATTTCATCTGACACAACAACATAAACGTGGTGTATTTCTACAAACCATCGACAACTAGTTCGCCTTCTATCAGCGCCCGATCAACGATATGTTCAAAGAAAGCATCAACGTACCTGGACTGACGCTGCTCCACCTCTTAAACAATCTACACAAAAATACGCACTTTACCCTCGTCAACGAGAAGAGAAAGATCTGCATAAACTCTTCAAAGATTTTGTCGTCGGGGTCCGTCCCTAACGTGTCACAGATACCACGAGAAAGAGCTCACCAAGGTATGTCAGAATGAGTACTGTGAGACCGCTCGACCGTGTAGATATATCTTCATTGACAAAGCCAACGCCATGTGCCTGTGGTCTGTGATGCAAGGCACATAATTCGGCGCGAAGAGAATGAGTTTCGTTCCGAGACGGCGCAGCTGTAAAAACAGATGCCCGAAAAGTGGTTGAAATGGGAAGCCGGATGGCCATGATGCTCTATCCCACAGCGGGACAATGGTCCGGAAAAGTGCATCGGCAACCGTCCGATCGACGGGTGGTGCGTGGAAACGCTACTTCAACGATTGCCCGAGCAGGTTTCAAGAGGTGAACGCTGTCAATGAAAAAAGCATTCCCATTTACTCGCTCGAAACTCTAAAGTACATCGCTTAACAACGTCACTTCGACAAGGTCGTCTAGCTGTGTGAATGCTGGTGGACAGACATGCGTAAAAATCAGGTTGTTAAACGGACACTCGATGCAGCGTTTCCACGTCGTTGTCGTCACGCGAAATGCAAGTTCACGCAACTGCAGATCGTGACCGCCGTGCGTGAAGGGACTCTGTTCGATATGAACGAGTGCGACGGTAACGTAATTGCGCGTTCGTTTCGCTGAGATACAGCCCTTGTTCAAGAAAATCTGTTTGACCGTCGACGACTTCGGATCCTGCATTCGCCGAAGACAAGGACATTCTCACGCAATTGGTGGAATATCAACCGATGGCTTCCATCGAATCGGTCCTTACCATCGAATTCTTGCTACCCGGATAGGGATACGCCTAACTGGATCCAGTCACCACATACTTGTTTGTGCGAGCGAAGGTGACCAAAAGTGATGGAACGAACTTCGGCGAGAATGAGCCGGTAGGTCCTGTGAATAATTGGCTCCATTCGCTGTTCAGTCAAGTCGACGTCTATCTGAATGATACCCTCGTGACCCTTTTGACCACCACATATCCGTATCGGGCCTACATCGAAACACCGTTGAGCTATCGTACCGAAGCCAAAGACACGCAACTGACGATTCAACTGTGGAACAAAGACACCGTTGGTCACATGGAAGTGACAGTCGATACCAACGAAGGATTGTGGATCGGAAAACGTACGTTTCGCAGTCGGGTCGTCGACCTGATGAGACAATCCCACGAGGACTTGTTAATGGAAGACCTTTTCCTCATCAATGGGATCAACGACAATATTAGATTCGTAGTAAAGTAAGAACGTGATCAAGCCACTGGCACCGCTCACAATCACAAAGTTCACATCGTCGACACCACCATGATCGCGAGAAAATCCGATCTGCCGTCCAAAATGCGCACATAAATGTACTTGACAAGGGTATGACCGAACACACCTTTCTTCCCTTTCACTGCAAAGCAGGGTTGTTTGATTTAAATCACTCAAAAAAAATCATTGATTTATGATTTTTTTGACTTCCGGTTTTTTTAATCGCTGATTTATATGAATTTAACACAAATAATTGTTTACAAGCATCGAAATCAACAAAGTTTTGTTTGTTTTTAATACAAAACACAAAGTGCGCACACTTGTGTAGCTGTATTGTCACCAGATAGCCTGATAGTCAAATGTTTTATGACATTGTGTATGTTTGAGCTATTCCCTTTCTGAATGCAGTGAAGCCACACAAACCGAGTTTGATGTTGTCAGTCAGTCCCACTTGTTTTCTACCTCTTAGTTTTTTCCTGGTAGTCCCCGTTCTGTGGTGCTAAATACCAAACTCTCCTCATAATGTGCATCTGCACCAACGTTACTTTAAATTTTTGTCTTCAAAGGAATCTGCACGTGCAAAACTAAAGGATACATCTGCACAAACGACTCAGCATGTCGTAGTGGATACTAGACTTTTTCGACTTTTCATGAAATGATTATGAAACAAGGCAAGTAATATAAACATAATTAAGAGAGTTGTTGCTCTCCTCTTTAGTCCAGGGTACCAGTACCACTTCACTTGCTTATACCAGTCGTCGATTTGTGTTCCCTCTTCTTCTTCATCACTAGCCCCGTTTCACTGCTGTCTCCACCCCTCTATCCCTTGCCGTCATTTCCCCCTCCTACTCCCACCAAATCTCTCTTCACACAGTCCTCCCATTTCAGTCTTCCTCTTCTCATTCTACCCTCCAATGCAAGCACATCCGCTCTCTTCGTCAACCGTACCCATTCCATTCTTAGTTGATTCTTGGTATTATGCATGAGTTAAGCACATTTCTTTTTAGCTTCCGATATATACATATATCTCCCATCACCCTTTCCACTTTCCTCCGTGCACTTGCTCTAGCTTGTATTCTCCTGCAAATGTTGGTCTCCGTGCCGCCGTCCCCGCAGACCATTCCACCAAGTATACATAGCTCTCTCGTTGGCTCAGTTTCTTCCCATCCAGTTTTATATCTATATATTTTTTTCTTCTGTCTGACCCAAAGCACTCTTCTCAGCAGGGAGCTTTATAAAAAAAATATATTTAAAAAAAGTTTTAAATAAAATAAATCACTATAACCATGATTGCATTCAACATTAATTTCACCTGCACATCTGATTTGCACCAACACAGAGTAACGGCAACTATTTAGCATGTATATGAAAAAGAAAAGAGGTACATATTTTTCACTCGTCATTACTGAAATTGCTGCTGCAGTTAGATGTTTCTTCGTGTAAATGCTTGGATTACATGGACCCATTTTTAGGTTTTGAAAGGACTAAATAAATTATCAGTCTTTGAACACAAAATAAACATTGAACATGAATATTGCAGCCACAGAAACTAATTGACAATACACACTTTTTTCACAGACATTTACTGCGACACCAACCAGTGTGTTTGGTTTTACAAATTAAATGTAATTATTACTTGGAAATTACTGTTATTTCATTTCCACAAGTTCGAGCATTCATTTTAATCCAGCAATCTTGTTTTAATTATCCTGCTATCCCAGCATGCTTTGTAGCCTTGGTGACTTCTTCTTTGTTCGTGTTGTCCTGGCAACAAAAATACAAGATTTATTAACATAAATATACAAAATATTTTGAATTTATTAACATGGTAGATCACTTTAAATAAAACAAAGCTACAGTGATCACATCAGACTAGCATATGTGGTGACACCTAATGATGGACACCTGTAAGACTGTTGACAAAAATCCATAAAACTCACAAACAAATCCATTTCTTCAACACTGATCTGTAGGCAGACTGACGTTGTTGCAATGTTTGCTGGAAAGCCACGCAGCACAACCTGGTGGACAAACCATGAACTACGTGAGCAGCATGACACAGATAAAACTGCTGCTAACGTAATAAATAATAAAAAGGCATTTTCATATTACTGAAGTGAATTAAGTATGTGGGTTTCACATATGGCATTTGTGTGTGAATCACACCACAAAATCAATAAATTAGATATTTCAATGTTAAAATCAATAAAATAAGCCCAAAATAAGCTAAAACATGTTAACAACATAATTTATAAAAGGTCCATGTAATTAAAAGTGTTGTCCATTAAACAGACTGAATGCATATACTTGGTATATATAAAGGCATAATTTTAGTAAAATGCACTCAACATATCAGCATAGGGTGTTCCTAAATTAGATTTCCTACTTTTGAAGGCAAATAAAAAAAATTAAACATACAAGCACACGGTTTGCCCCATATTGTGGCCAAACTCGGAGTGTACATTAATATGGTCTTCTTTTCTGGTAAGCCGAAAAACGACAAATGGCAACCACGCAAGGGAAAGCTCAATGTGTTGTGTTAATTTTTCGGGATTATTCTACTCACTGGAGACGTCTGAAAAGAAAACTGTAAAAGTGTAGCTACAAGACGGTACAAACTATATACTTCTACATCTATTAGTTATGTTTGTATTTACATTCAAAATTGGACAGATAATTGATGAATACCATGTATATTTTGTTGCGCTCTCTGCTGTCTTTTCATTTGTTGGACATCTCTGATGCTGTGGATTTTGTAAATTTACTTACCACTCTATGACAGTCTTACTGAATACTTCAGTTCTGCCATCTATCTGTAACAATCACCACAGTTGTCAATGCCATTATGTCACATGATCAATGTTCATGCATTCATTATTAGTTGTCTTACAAGTTGGCAACACAAACATCAACTTTACGAGAAAGTATTATAAGTAGCCGGACAACTAACGGAAGGTCTTGAACCATTCATGTATGACACAACATTGGTTTTATTGGGAGAGGGTGTTGGAATGCTTTGACTGCCTCATGCGTCTATATACGCGGGAGACATTAAGTCTAAGTAATGTGCTTTGTGTTTACTTCAAGCTAGTATATAATTAAGTTCATCAAAACTTATTATTTTACCATAATAATTTGAAAATGTTCTTGATGAGACAACATTGCAGTGATGACAGAAATAAAGACAATTACCCCAACAATCATTTGACACCGCTGGAGAAGAATTCGAGACAACTGCTGTACGACTCCTGCAAGACACAAATACGTATACAGTTTACATATGTTGTATATTCTCAAAAGCCATAAAACACTGCATGATAACTGAATACTGCTGTGTAGCATATTAGTGTTTACATCTTAAAATTACAAATAATATGTCATATAACAACAGAAAAAGTTTAATAATATTTCAAAATTGAAACTGTAGAACAAAATGTGAGTCCAATAACTCACATTTTGTAAAGCTGGTGATGATGTCTGGTCATGGGATAACCATGATTAGTTTTAAGCTGCTAAAACATTCCATTTAGAAAACTATAAATGTATGTAAAATGAAGTATCTCTGGTGCATTTTATTGACATTCATATGACAACCAAAACTTCAAAATGACGACCTAAGTAATCACCATATATGTCGTCATTGTGTAGGTCATAGCTTAGGTCATACATATGTTATTTAATCTGAAACACTCTCAAAGTGTTGTTGTCAGTTATTTAAGCCTACTGCTCCATCTTCACAATGAAAATAAACTTTAGGATATCAATTTGTATCAGAAATACGGTTCTAACTCATTGCATCAATTTCAGAAAATGTCTCTATTGCAACATTCTGTGACCAATTTACATAGCAGAACCAACACCAAATGTTGTCTTGTCAACTAACAGTTCCGTAATATGAACTGGCAAGTTTGTAAATAATGGTGTGTAATCTAAGCTAAAAATTTGCATATTCCTAGTGTTAGTTCTACAACTCCAAAGTTGCTATCCACATCCACAGTGAAATTATATATTATATTCTTTCCACAATGTTGTCTTTATATCTTTAAAAAAAATTTTCTGTTTAATTAACTGTACATGTTGTAAAAATCAACATTAAGCTAGATTTACTTTGAGAAAAAGTCCAGCAAATATGTAAAAATATAAATATTTCCAGATTTATGAACTTATAATATAATTGCATGAATGAAGGGTTTTTCTGCATATCCTGGTTGGGGGGAAACTTGCCCACGATGCATCAGAACATAACTGCCACATGGAGGAATATGTTGTAGATATTTGTCCTTATCACGTCTGGCGAGTTGATCTAAAAAACGTAAAACAAATATGACTGACAATAATAACTTCTTTAACAATTGTCACAGGACAAGGAAATACAATGGAAGGCGGTGGAAGTTGGAAAGAGAAAGGGCAGGATAAAATATTCAAGGAAGAGGATTTGACAGGCTCATGCATGCATGCAAGTGAGTGTGTGTGTGCTTGAACATACACACGTGCACGTACAGGCCTAGGAACTCTCTGTGACATATAAATATGCAAATTCTCCATCAGCAGTAGTCATGTGACTACAAAACCATTCGTCCATACTGCAATTTGTGTCATCAATACTCTCAATTACTGTTACACACATTAAATTAAATGTGTTTCTTGTTTGTGTGATACAATATACAACAAATCAATAAAATGTTTCGTATCACATTTAAATAAATTTATATTGAAATGACCGCATGAAAATAATGAGTCTTTGTTTCTTACGAGTAAACACACTTACTATTGTGTCGCTAAAACATATTGCATTTGAACCAGGGCACATGTACATACAACTGACTAATGCAGTTTTGTTTCGGTTAATTCCAAATTCAATAGTTACACATCAAGTACTTTATCAACTACCATCGACTTGGTTTCACATATTCGGCCATTAAGCTTCTTCTTAATATATATAATACAAAATACAAAAATAATAAAATACTCAATTACAAGCGATTTCTAAAACATAATAATGATAAACCTAATTGTGGTCGTCGCATCACATATAACATATGTAGTTCTACAGGTAGAGGTCTATTTTCTCTATAATGTTCATAGCGACAATCTTACGAGATCATACAGCTGTCTGATCTGCACCTTAGGGTCGCCTGTTACAACAAGTAATGTAATACTCGACCGGTAATGTAATAATCGACCAGTAATGTAATAAATCGACCGGTAATGTAATAAGTCGACCAGTAATGTAATACAAATGATGATGATAATCATAATGATCGTGATGTTGATGATGTTAAGAATGATGATGTAGAATATGATTATGAGGGTGATAAACGATTATGGTGATGATAACGATTAAGGGGTCATCTTAGTGACGATGATAACGATGATGATGATGATTATGACGATGATGATGATAACAATTTTGATTATGATGATAATGATAATGATGATGATAACGATGGTGATGATGATGGGGCTAAATGGTTGTGATGATGATGAGGAAGAAGATGAAGACAACTAAGCGGTCTTAGTGATGATGAAGATGATGATGATGATCAAGAATATTATTATGATGATAATGATGATGATGATAACGATGGTGATGATGAGGGGGATAAATGGTTATGATGATGATGAGGAAGAAGGTGAGGACAATTAACAGGTCTTAGTGATGATGATGACGAAGATGATGACAGTGAGGGTGATCATTATTACGATTATGAGGACGAAGACAATGACACCTTCAGCCTCATAATACTGCTCCTCCTCTTCATCGTCATCCTCATATTCCCCCTTATAATGGCTAGCTATGCTGACACCCATTCGACGTTCAAAAACGTATGATTAAAATAGGCATCTCAAAAACGTGAGCCGCATGTTTCCTAGAGGACATATGGAATGTCGTTTATATAACCTCCAAGGTAGAGCTAAGATAAACTTTAAATATCTTCATCTTTCTCCTCCTATTCATCATCATCGTTAATCATAATCATCTTCATCGTTTGTATTACATTACCGGTCGAATTATTATATTACAAGTCGATTGGAAAAAAACAGTAATGTAATAATCGACCAGTAATGTAACAAATCGACCGGTAATATAATAATCGACCGGTAATGTAATAAATCGCCCAGTAATGTAATACAAATGATGATGATAATAATTATGATGATGATGATGATGATGTTAATAATGATTGATGTAGAAGGTGATGATGAGGCAATTAAGCGGCGATCTTAGTGAAGAAGATAATGGTGATGATGATTATGACGATGATGATGATGATAATGGTTATGATGGTGATGATGATATGACGATAATGATAATGATGATAACGATGGTGATGATGAGTTTGATAAATGGTTATGATGATGAGAGGAAGAAAATTATGATAACTAAGCTGTCTTAGTGATGATGATGATGACGAAGATGATGACAATGAGGGTGATCAGTATTACGATTATGAGGACGAAGACAATGATACATTCAGCCTCATCATCCTGCTCCTTCTCCTCATCGTCATAATCATCCTCATGTTCACCCTTATAATGGCTAGCCATGCTGACACCCACTCGACGTTCACAAACGTACAATTAACATAGGAATCTCAGAACAAGTGAGCCGCATGTTTTCTGGGAGGACATATGGAATGCCGTTCATATAACCTCCCTGGTCACGCACGGCAGTAACACCATGTTGAAAAACAATAGCACCGAAACAGACAGAATGGTAAGGAAGAAGGGAGGTTCATTAAAAAGGTTCACCTCAACATATTAAAGAGGTAATCTACTCTCAATTAAGGGATCATCTCAAACAATTATTTAAGAGATCACTAAAAAATTTAATAAATGATCATTATTTGATCAAACTAATGGGTCATATCAAACAAAGTAGGGAAAATTTCAACATGCAATGTCATATTATATTAGAAGTTTAAGTTTAAACGCAAACATAATAAAATAAGGGACCAGCTGAAACAATTAAGGGGTTATCTAAACAATAGTTAACGGTAATTTCAGTCAACTAAAATGTTCATCTAAACGAGGGCACCCACACACTTTTTTGAGATGATTCCTTAATTTGTTGAAACGATAAGCTTGTTAAATTGTTAATTACTTCTTTCATATTTTGTGACGATCCCTTAATTGTTTTAGAAGACCCATTCATTATATGTGATGACCCCTTAATTTATTTACCTTTTTCGAGACGACCACTTGACTTGATGAGATGACCCCATCGTCATACTCTTTATCATCATCATCATCGTCATAGTCATCATCGTCATCACTAAGACCGCTTAATTGTCTTCATCTTCTTCCTTATAATCATCATAACCATTTATCACCCTCATCATCACCATCGTTATCATCATTGTCATCACCATCATAATCGTTATCATAACCATCATCGTCATAATCATCGTCATCACTACCATCGTCACTATGATGTCATCATCATCATCATAATCGTGTATCACCCTCATCATCACCTTCTACATCATCATTATTAACATCATCAGCATCACCATCATAATGATTATCATCATCATTTTTATTACATTACCCGTCGATTGATTAAATTACCGGTCGATTATTACATTACCGGTCGATTTATTACATTACCGGTCGATTATTACATTACCGGTCGATTTATTACATTACTGGTGGATTATTACATTATTGTTCGATTATTATATTACTGGTTGTAGCAATCGTCGCATTATGCAGCACGATTATATCAATTAACTCGTAACGCAAAACTAATTAACTAACTCTTTATACTTTATTTATATATACATATTTCCTACAACAGTATATATACTTCTTTCAGTGTTTTAATTTCATACAGCAATGTATACACGTCTTTCAGTGTTTTATTTCTTCTAAAATACTACTACAGTTTGTCAATAGCGGAAACGTTGGTTGTCACGCATGCGAGATGACTGACAAAGTGGACGGAGCTATGTGCAAGGCAGGCGGAGAGATGGATGTTTGGGAAAGCGAGTGCAGTCAAGCGTACAGCGTACTCCGATGAGTGCATTCAAGCGTGCAGCGTGGCGTATCGATGGATGACTCCCAATGAGGCGTCATCGTGTCTTGTTGCCGGCAATCTTGTTAAATCAACTCGCCAAGAACATCTGGTCACCGAAAAATAAAGCAAGCATTTATGTCTAAGCTCCCGCGAAAATAGATCCATGCATCCAGCCTATTGATGAACACGAATTGTTGACTGTTGCAAAACGAATGTCGTGTTACCATGGAATAGGCATGTATGTTGTAAAAAAAGGTAATTTATCAATTAGCTAAACATCTTACGTATATATGTGACACGTTATTCGAAGAAGGTATCATTTCTAGATGACATGAAATTAACGAAGGTTATTCATGTATGTAAGACAGGCAAACAAAATATTAACAACTGCAAGCCTGAATATCTAATGCTACAACAAATATTTGATAACATATTGGACAAAAAATCATAGAAGAAAAACAAAATACTAAATGACAACCAGTATGGTTATCAAAACCATCAGTTGCACCATGATCACGAGAAAAGCCGCCCCGAGATATGTCGTCCAAAATGCGCACATAGAGGCACTTGACAAGGGTATGACCAAACACTCTTTGCTTCCCGTTCACTGCAAAGTGTACTCCATCCGCAAGGGCCATGTCGCACATGCATAAAAACCTATTCCTAGGAACCCTGCCGTAACGTATGTTCTGGGCTGCATTGACAACGACGCTTTCAGTGAGCGGAACGCCAAAAAAACCCGTTTCACGCCAAGCACAACGACATCAACTTCCTCGCCGTGTAAGTGGACCGTCGACAGGTGCCCACCAAACCCCTTCAACCGAATTTCCCCGATTAGGCGGAACATCACGAGTTACGTCAACCTGTTCTCCTACACCGACAATGTGTCGCAGGACGAAGGGAACGGTCTGGCGCGCTCTGACTTCAGTCACGGATACACTTTTTGTGTTGGTTTCGACCTTACCCTGGACGCGTTCATCAGGTCGTGCTGCCACCTGATACAAAATGCAACCTGCGCATCGATATGCATTCGACGCGGAACTCGCTCAGACCGTGTACGGTGAATTCGAGGCGGTGCTCGAAATCTACATCGGCAAGAAAGGGAAAGTCATATGCGATTGCTGATGGACACCGAACAGGTCGCGCGACTCCTGCTGAGGAATGTCGCATTCCGCGCGTTCCCGAATAAACATTATTCGGAGTGGATTTACAACGCCATGATACTTCAGAGTCATCTATCTAACGTGTGCGGACAATATTTCGTCGCTTATTTATTGCTTAGACGTAACGGTGTGTCGAAGAGCACATTTACACAAACTTTTGGCACGAACGATTGTCGCCTGTTCCTTTTGTTTAAAGCTCTCAGAACGGTAAAATGTAGTATTCTTGCATGAATGTCACGTTATCCTTGCTTGCTTTGATCATTTCATTCCACCTTGGTGTTACTGGCGCGGGAGACATCCCCGCAAGCTCGATACATCTTGCGTGGGAAAGATCTTTCTAAGAATCTTTATCTCATCACGTCCTTGGAGTCTCTGGTGTTGCGGTGTTGGTTCAACCCTGAACTATGGGCCTCTATTTTTGAGACGATCCCTCTCGTAAATTATGCTCGATGACCTTTCTGAACACATATCACTCTTGACCTTCTCATTGATCACTAAATATCCACAGCTTGACCCTAGATCAACCGGAAATTCTACCACGATGAAAACATTGAATAAAAACAATCCAATCTTCATCCCAACCTTGAAGTTTATAAACCTCTCATCTACAGCTACCTATGTCAACCGTATGACTTGGTCTTGAATGAAACCCACTCTCGGTTAAATTCCATCATCATTAACCAACTATCGTAGACACCACAGTCGGTCGCTTAATTATCCTAAGATCACGTGGTTGCTTGCGTAAGAGTGTGCATGCGTGCGTGTGTGGATGCTTGTCGGCGGACGTGTGTGTGACTCACCATTCTCAAAAACACGGCATTGAGAGAAGGTAGCGTGATTTGCCATTAAAAATAATTTCCTTGAATGACGTATTCAATATTTTATGTATGGTATAACAAAATAAATAAATGTGGTGTTGTCATAATTGTTGGCATTGTGCCTTTGATAATTTGATGAATGAAAGATCCGAAAACACGGGTGAAAATCGACAAGCTAAGCGTGAGGCGGCGATCCTCATTCACCGTTCATCGCTAGCAGATCAACACTAACTACAGCAGAACAAAGAAAAAAGTACTAAAGAAAGGTGACATCTTGTTTATTTAGTACCAGGGGTCATTGAAGCAGCATTATTAAAAAAATAAATTCTAACTTTGGATCGTTTTGGTTGTAATTATTTTAGGTCGTCTAATGTATCATAACAGTGTTTGATGTCTGTATTGTAAACAAACGAAAGTACGTCCTTTCAGTCATCAATTAAGAATCCCTCTGCTCTTTGGTTTAGATAATTTTTATACCCATGCTATTGTTATCCGGCAAAAACTGCAGCCCCGTCCCGTGTAGATGGAACCCCTCATCATCACGTCCTTTCTTCCACGAATGCGTCAACACACATCTACGAATCCTACTCTCCCACACGTATAGCTGCTGATATAGTGCTTTGAATAGACATACATTTGAGATCATCAGTACACCATGAACCGACTGGGTACGACAAGGGGTCGTGGTCGCTTTCATTTGTAAGATTCAAACCATACGAAGGAGCTAGATGGTACGCCATTTATAGTACTCTCCGATGTGTTGTCGGGTCCACCTTTACGTTGCTATCGTCCGCTGGCGCTTCCATTCCAAATTCGTCGGCGGATGCGACCTGGTTGCACCAGAATGTCGTTGTCTTTACTGTTGCCTATATA
The DNA here is from genome assembly GCA_033239005.1 of Lamellibrachia satsuma. Taxonomy (NCBI): domain Eukaryota; kingdom Metazoa; phylum Annelida; class Polychaeta; order Sabellida; family Siboglinidae; genus Lamellibrachia; species Lamellibrachia satsuma. The sequence goes on from BSQZ01000066.1 coordinate 3,404,672, forward strand.
AAGCAGGTTATACCGATTGATCAGTTACCAACATGTTGGTGACTACTTTTCAGTTGGCAACTCAAATGTAGTCGTTATAGGTATGTTCTCTGCCAACAGTTGACAAAACGATTTTTGGACACTTGGCATGTGAATAATCCATCGGCCGACGGTTATTTGTAAAAAGTTGTCGGCAGACAAACTGTTGGCAACTAAGATTTCGGTATATGTATGAATAAATCTTACACAATGCTCATTACTACGTACACAACGTGTTGTACAATACAACTGCAGTTATGTTTACATACATTATCTGTATGGCTTTGATGATCTTCTCTGGGATGTGTGGCGCATGGAGACAGTTTGTGTATATCTACACAGTAAAATTCTTTCTTGAACTTTCTTGAATCTATTGGAAGCTCTGTAGTGCGTTGTGTTTTAGTTTGTTATGCTAATTATGTCCATTTTAGTTTCAAAACGTGATGAAACTTATATATATATATATATATATATATATATATATATATATATATATATATATATATATATATATATATATATATATATATATATATATATATATATATATATATATGTATTAATCGTAACAAGTATCAACGTAAAACACAACTGTAGTAATAATACCTTCAATTTATGGAGGGTGGAGCTATAATAGTTTGCAGAGTGGCAGGTCACTCGAAGTAATAACGCTTCCTTCCCATATATTGTCATGGCTCAGAACTCCATAGACACATTATAATACGAACCGGCATTCTTTGTAAAGGTAGATCAATCAACCTTTATTCGAGGTCGTTCTACATGTGACAACCGATTGCTTGTACACCAAAATAAGCAATATCTACCACATGCGTTCGTGCGTGTCTGTGTGTGTGTATTTCTGTGTGTGTTTGTGTGTGTGTGTGTGTGTGTGCGTGCGTGTGCGTGCGTGAGCTTGTGTGATTATAAGTGTGTGTGTGTGTGTGTTAGTGCTTTTGCCTGTGTATATGTGCGCGCGCGAGTGTGTGTGTGTGTGCGCGCGCGTGCGTGCGTTTACGTACAGAACGTTCGCGTGGCAGAATGGAACTTATGATGACAGTTGCAACATTTATGCGTGATTCACTTCACAAAGAAGCAATTTTGTGAAGACGCCACTAACGAGCATGTATCGTCGGTAGTGGAACACGCTGCTTGCTGAAGAGATTTGTCGTCCGTCGTTGTAGTACACCTATATATCAGATGCTGAATTGGGACTGACAGGATACGTAATGTTTAGGAAAGATCGAATAGGAAGAAGGGGCGGGGGAGTTATTTTATATGTTAAAGAATCTATTCAGGCTTATGAAATAAAACTAGAAAGGGAAGCAGATTGCGATGAAGCTGTATGATGCAGGATTGTTTCAGGAAATTCAGAATTAACTGTTAAATTAGTTTACAGAAGTCCAAAAATAAACGAAGAGGACAACACAAAAATAAAAAACGCTATAAAGGAAGTTAGTAAAGGGGATTGTATCATAATGGGATATTTTAACCATGGACACATACAATGGAATTCTCTTGAGACCACAGGGATTGAGGACCAACAATTTCTATTTTTAATTCAGGATAGCTTTCTTACTCAGCACGTGCTAGAACCAACCAAGGGAGAAAATGTATAAGATATAGTTTTGTCATCACAAAAAGAATTAGTGGACAATGTAATAATATTTGAACCATTGGGTAACATTGACCATAATCAAATACATTTTGACAGCAATGTAAAATCAGAAAGTAAAAATAAGAAAGCATACAAGAGAAACTTCCACAAAGGTAACTACAAAGATATGAGAAAATACTGAGCAAAGCTAGATTAGAATAACATGCTGATGAAGAAGACCGCAATTGAATGTTGGAATATTCTAAGAAAAGAAATTGAGAGTATCATCAATAAATTTGTTCCCTTCCAAAATAAGGAAAACGGTGTAGAAAGAAACACTTGTCAAACGAGGCTATTAGAAAAATAGTGTTAAAACAAACTATGTGGAGGGTTTATAGGCGTACCAGAAAGGAAGAAGACTATGCAAATTACAAAGAGGCACTTAATGCAGCTACAACTGAAATCAGACAATCTAAAAGAAGCTATGAGCAAAAACTACCATGTAACATAAAACATGACAGCAAGAGTTTTTATGCATATGTCAAGGTTGGCCCTCTAGAAGACAGTGCTGGAAGTATAGTATCACAGGGGTTTTTAATGGCGGAAGACCTAAATGGTTACTTCAGTTCAGTGTTTACCAAAGAAGATATTAGTTCATTACCAGTTGCTGATGCTAAATTTCAGAGGGCTAAATCTGACTATTTAGGTCCGTCAGTTGTAACTCCAGAATTGGTAGCTAAGAAAATAAAGGTAATGAAAGATAACAAACACCGGGAGTGGATGGGATTCCTCCAAAATTACTAATGGAAACAGTAGAACAAATCAGTATACCACTTGCAAGAGTATTCAACTTGTCATTAAAAGAGGGAGTTGTTCCGTTTGAATGGAAAGAAGCAAACATCATACCATTATTTAAAAAGGGTTCGAGAAATAAGTCAGAAAATTACAGACCAGTGAGTTTAACGTCAGTGATTTGTAAATTATTAGAAAGGTTAATTAAAGACCATATGGTGGACTTCCTCGTTAAGCATAAATTATTAAATTCATCTCAACATGGATTCCTTAAAGCGAGGTCATGCTTAACAAATATGTTATGTTTTTTGGAAGAAATCACTAAGTGGATAGACGTGGGATCGCCAATATATATTATCTACTTAGATTTTCAGAAAGCTTTTGACAAAGTGCCACATCAAAGATTACTAGTTAAATTAAAAGCACATGGTATCGGGGATAGCATAACTACTGGATATAACAATGGCTGACTAACAGAAGACAACGAGTTGTAGTAGATGGAGAAGTTTCAAATTGGAAATCGGCATTGAGTGGGATACCTCGAGGATCAGTATTAGGACCTGTATTATTCTTAATTTATATTAATGACTTGGACGACAGTATAACAAGTAACGTTCTGAAATTTGCGGATGACACAAAACTGTTTAGAAAGGTTAATACTGATGGTGATAAACAACATTTACAAAACGATCTAGACATATTAGTGAAATGGTCGGAGAAATGGCATGTGTTGTTCAATTTTGGGAAATGTAAATGCCTACATACAGGACATGGGAACTTGAATGTAAACTATAAAATGGGAGATACTGTCCTTTGTATTACTGTAAAAAAAGGGTTTAGAAGTTACAATAAGCGCTGATATGAAAGTTTCAGAGCAGTGTGGTATTGCAGCTTCAAAGGGTAATACAATTCTTGGATTGATTAGAAGAAACATAACATACAAGGGAAAAAGTTAATTATACCTCTTTATAAAGCAATAGTTAGACCTCATTTAGAATACTGTATACAAGCATGGAGACCATATCGTAAGAAGGATATAGATACCCTTGAACGAATACAAAGGAGAGCAACTAAAATGATTCCAGAACTTAGATACCTTAGTTATGAAGAACGCCTGAAAGAATGTGGTTTAACAACTCTAGAGACAAGGAGGTTAAGAGGAGATCAGATTGAAATTTTTTAGATATTGAATGGATATGAAAATATTGATAGAAATATGTTTTTCTCACTCAAGAAGGATAGCAGAACTAGAGGACATGAGGTAAAATTAGTAAAGGATCAATGTAGATTGGACATCAGGAAGCACTCGTTCTCACAGAGGACAATAAATGAATGGATTGTGTAACTGCTAGCAGCGTGAATATGTTTAAAAACAAGGTTGACACATATCTCAGGAGGGCGGGTTATAAGTAGATGAACATTGGTGGACTCTCGATAAGCCAAAGGCTTCCTTGTCCACTTGCCATCTGGGCCTTTGGCTTGGATGGCAAATCTTGTTAAATCTTGTTAAACCTGCGCAATGTCTGTCAATTAGGAGTTTTCGGACAACGTCAGCTGCAGCACCTGCGCCGAGCAACGTGATGTGAAATTGCAATCAGATAATTGACAATTTCAGTATATTGCGAAGATAGAAGGAACAATAATGGAGACCTTGATGGTATAAACGAAGAAGACACATTAGCGAAGGTGACAACGGAAAGACGACGAATAAATGACGATTGGTATTCACATAATTATGTATGGATTGTAGAAGACATTGTCATCCTCTCGTGTATGATACATATATAAATACAAAACGTAATAAAATATAAACACATGGGGTCATCTATTTCCGAATGAAAATACACACACATACGACAAATCCGAACCCATACAAAACTGTACTCAAACGCGCATGTACGCACGCACGCAAACTCGCATGCACATGCACGTGCAATGGCATATCACATACATGCTTGCACATTATTCAATTGAATTTATGTGAAATGCCGGAGGTATTATGCATGAACAGAGATGGCAATGGTAATGAAACATTGCATATCGTTCATCTATCGCCCTCACACCACGGAAAATGTTTGTTGTGTGATGCTACTTAGATAGAAACAACTGGAGAAGGAGCATTACAGCTTGATGGATCACTCTATCCGAAGAGGATATGTAAAATAAGGTAATGGAGTTGTTTTACCCATATTGTGAAAAATTCAACAGTTGTAAACGGTCCCACAGGATAGGTAATTGTAATTCACAATGGGAGTGTTTGTTGTATAAATTGATTAGTTTAATACAAATATAAAATGAACAGAGGCTTCTGAGAATAATTGACAAGTAAGTTATTGAAACAAAGTCGTGATTGGCTCTAAAAGTGTCACTGTCATTCGTCGCGTTTATAGCACCAATACATTATCACACAACGTACCTGCGTCAGTGTCAAACTGTTGTCCGATTCCCTGATGTAAACACTCAAACGTCTCCCTCCTAACTCCGACATGTATACGTATCTGTAACATGTGGTACTAGACTTAATACATCACTTCTCAGTAAACTTTTAATTTAAAAGAAAGATTAGTCAATATGCTGACAGTTATAAATCCACGGAAATTAATTTAGATTTTTGCTAAATACTTATTGTTGCAATTATCAACTGGAAACTGCACTGACTACATTTCAGATTATTTTGATTTTATGACACATACCACGATGTGTTGTACAATTCGGAAATATTGGGAGAGCGAGAGCTACAATTAATAATATCACGCCATTAATTTTCTAGGGAAACTTTGTTGAACACACATCATCTTAATTTCATGGGCCGCGTCATACTGTTCGATAATCATAAGTCACGAATGTCGAAAAATTCGCTCGCAAAATAAAAACATGTGTATACACCTATTCCTATTTTCTTCAGTTGGTTACGGCCATGCGTTGATTTTGTGTATACCGGCATCATTTAATACGTCACGCGTAGTCTGTGTTATCTGATTTTCGTAGAACTGCGCATACGGTTATCGGTCGCGCTGGTTAACATATCACCCCTCGGTCAACCTGAGAAATGACCGGAATCTTGTAACTTTAGAACACATACAAATAAACCCAAACCTTAATTTTTTTCGTTCTAATCATGGGCAACTCCGGAATGACCTCAAGCGTTGTCTATATTATCCGATTTTCGCAGAACTGCGCATAGGTTATTGGTCGTGCTGGTTAACATGACGGATCTAAACCTGCATATTGGCAACACGTTGGCTCGGCATTGAACACGGAAGACGATCTGTCACGTAGGCTCACTGCTGAAGAATTGTTGACAAGTCAGAGATGGATATGCGGACCAAACTGTTTTTCTGTAGAAGCAAAAACTTAGAGGCATAACAGATGAAGACCCTAAGTTGAGGAAGCCTAGATAAGCTAGGGCCTACACTAATCAGATTGATGAAGGCATAGCCTTCCTAGACAGACTCATACTCAAGCATTCTTCGTGGTACATACTGAAAAGGAGCACTGCCTGGTTAATGAGAGTGAAATCGATGCTACTTGAAAGGATGATGATAAAGAAAGGGCAGAACAAGAAGAAGTGAAGCACGTTGGGAGGCGATCATTCAAGGAAGAATTCGATACCCTGCAGATGAAGAGGGTTGACGCAGCACCAAACAACAACAGGTCAACAGGACCAGCGCGACACATCGTCTTGATTCCGTGATGTCGGAAGAGGGTGTACTCGTTGTAGGTGGACGCTTGAGAAACGCTAAGCATCCTATCATCCAACCAAAAAAACACCCTGCCGTAGAAGCCATTATACGTGACTGTCACGAAGCATGTGGTCATTCAGGACGTGAACATGTGATGTCCCTGGTGCGTGAAAGGTTTTGGATCTTGGGTGGCAGATCTACGATTTGAAGCATAGTTAGAGACTGGTTCATGTGCAAGAAAAGACACGCGAAGCCATGTGTACAAAATATGGCGGACTTGTTGTAGAGTGACAGAAGGTGAACCGCCTTTCACTTCCACAGGCCTTGTCTACTTTGGACCATTCTCGTCGAAAGGGGACGCAGCACGGTTAAGCGCTACAGCTGCGGATTCACGTGTTTGGCCTTTCGAGCAATACACATTGACATTGCACACTCGTTCGACACTGATACGGTCGTATACGCCTTCAAAAGGTTAATTAGCAGACGGGGACAAGTAACAGAATTTTGTTCAGACAATGGAACAGACCTCGTTGACGGAGAACGTGAGCTTCGTGAAGCTTTCAAAGAGTGGAACAAGGACCAAATAAAAAAAAATAATCGCTCAATGGGAATTTTTTTTACATTTTAACCTACCGACAGCGTCGCACATGGGAGGCATTTGGGAACGCATGATCAGCGCTTTGATTCGAAAGCAGATCTTGGAAGATGACAGCTTGGCCAATTTTATGTGTTCAGCAAAAGCAACTGTCAACAACCGACTAATGACGACATTCTCAATTGACCACATAGACCCGGAACCACTGACGCCAAATCATCTTCTCGTGCTTAGAGCTTAGAGCAGGACCATCATTTCCACATGGCGAGTTTGTGAAGCAAGACTTGTACTGCAGGAGGAGATGACGTCGGATTCAGTAGGTAGCAGACATCGTCTGACGGAGGTTGACAATGGAGTATTTGCCATCCCTACAACAACTAAACGTCGAAGTGGGGGACATTGTGTTGCTAAATGAAGACACCCCTCGAAACATGTGGCAAATGAGTCGGTTAGAACAGGTCATCCCGAGAGATGATGAACTTGTGCGGCCAGTCCAAGTAAAGACCAGCATGACATCCTCCATTCGTCCAATTAGTAAGATATGTCCACTGGAGAGTGCTACTGAACGAAGTCAGTGTGTGATAAACAAGGGTGACATTAAGATGTATGGTGGCAAAACTATGTACATATGGAATACCACGTTGTTGCCAGAAGTTAACCATTATATATACACTATATGTACGGTATACAATTTTAATTCATTGTATGAGGTGTTAATCTGTCAGTTGACATTCCGTCCTGGTTTATTGTTTGCGATAAATGCCCTCTGGTTTATTTATGGGGCCGGTGTTACGGACGGAATGTATTATTTCTTGTGGGAAGAATGTTGCCAAGTGTGTGGCTCCCTCTGGTGGAGATGGTATGGTTCCCTGGCAGCGCCATATGTGTGAATTAGTGGGAATTCGTGTCTAGACCTGGAAAATCTGTTGACAGGCCAAATTGTAAGTACCTTGTTTGTTCGCATTATTTTTTTAATTGGTACATATGACTTGATTGTGTTACTGTTTGCCGTCTTATTAACAATACAACATCAGGTTTATGTAATGTCAATTAGATATGTTAAATTGTCGGTACTTGAATTCGCTCAATCATTCTTGTAGATTGTAAATCGCACTCGGGGACACAAACGGACAAAAGGCTAGTCGAAATAATTTAATTATGTAGCATGTTGTCAACTCATTGCGACATGAATGGTTATAGCTGCCGGTCCAAGAAAAAACAGTATCCAGCGGTGCGTACACGCATGATTGCATGTGTGCGAGGGTGCGTGCGTGCGCATACAGCATAGGCTTAAGTGGGACAATGTGACCAGAACTATATCAAATCATCTTTATGACACCGTCAACGCAAACTTATTGACGTGGGAGTGGCTAGCAGTTACTCGTACGGCTACTGTTGCATCTGTTGTTGCTACTGCTACTGATAGTGCTGCTTCAGAAGACGCTGCCGGTTCTTGTTGCTGCAACTACTGTTGAACTTTGAAAGTTATTCTACCTTGCGACTGACATTTGACAATGATCCCATGCTATAACCCTATGCAACCCAACGAAGAAAATGTAGTTATATGTATTTTCTTTGCACAACTGAAAATTATCGAATTCTGACGGTTATTTTTCAGGTTACACCATATTTTGTCATGAAAAGTATAGAAATAAAAAATGTCGAGATGGCGTGAACAAAACCCATGAAAATCAAGATTTCCAAAAGGGCAACTTATGAACATAACGAGCTGCTGTTGTTGCAAAATGTATCCGCTAGGGTGTGGCAAAATTTGGTAGCGTTTGGTTCAGTAATTAATCGCCAGGATTTTTTTAATAGTGGGTCCTGTATGCGGCCGGCGGCGGCCGTTCCAGGACTGGACAGAGCGGCCATCCGCGGCCGTTGCAGGCTCTAATGGGTAATGGATTGTAATTTATTATCACTCTCGGAATGTGTACTAATTAAACACGTGAAGTCGATGACAATGTTTCAGTCGCCATATAACAGCCGCATGCACTTTTTTAATATTGGATATGACGTATTATATTACGTGTTTTCCAGACGTGATCTACATATTTGTTGGTAACACTCTTGGGGACAGGAAAGATACGGTGGAGAAGTTTCGCTACGACGAGAAGAGACGAAAATTGTACCACCTGCGAACATGCCGTGACCCGACTTTCACGCAGTCAGTGTTTCTAAAAATGCATTTCGTTAATCAATATTAATCAACGCCTTGTAAACCATTCAAAATTATTTGAGCATACAACAGGTTTCGTAAGCTGCTGCGTGCTATGAGCGGACTGCAATCGATTTCAGATTAATGTCGTAATTCATATTTTATAATGTTCTGAGTCATTTCCGTATTGATAATTACAAGATTTAACAAGATTTAACAAGAATTGCCATCCAAGCCAAAGGCCAAGATGGCAAGTGGACAAGGAAGCCATTGGCTTATCGAGAGTCCAACAATGTTCATCTACTTATAACCTGCCCTCCTGAGATATGTGTCAACCTTGTTTTTAAACATATTCACGCTGCTAGCAGTTACACAATCTGTAGACAATTTGTTCCATTCATTTATTGTCCTCTGTGAGAACGAGTGCTTCCTGATGTCCAATATACATTGATCATTTACTAATTTTACCTCATGTCCTCTAGTTCTGCTATCCTTCTTGAGTGAGAAAAACATATTTCTATCAATATTTTTATACCCATTCAATATCTTAAACATTTCAATTTGATCTCCTCTTAACCTTCTTGCCTCTAGAGTTGTTAAACCACATTCTTTCAGGCGTTCTTCATAACTAAGGTATCTAAGTTCTTGAAAAATTTTAGTTGCTTTCCTTTGTATGCGTTCTAGCGAATCTATATCCTTCTTACGATATGGTCTCCATGCTTGGATACAGTATTCTAAATGAGGTCTAACTATTGCTTTATAAAGAGGTATAATTAACTTTTTTCCCTTGTATGTTATGTTTCTTCTAATCAATCCAAGAATTTGATTACCCTTTGAAGCTGCAATACCACACTGCTCTGAAACTTTCATATCAGCGTTTATTGTAACTCCTAAGTCCTTTTCTTTTATAGTAATACCCATAACAGTATGTCCCATTTTATAGTTTACATTCAAGTTCCCATGTCCTGTATGTAGGCATTTACATTTCCCAAAATTGAACAACACATGCCATTTCTCAGACCATTTCACTAATATGTCTAGATCGATTTATAAATGTTGTTTATCACCATCAGTATTAACCTTTCTAAACAGTTTTGTGTCATCCGCAAATTTCAGTACGTTACTTGTTATACTGTCGTCCAAGTCATTGATATAAATTAAAAATAATATAATTCCTAATACTGATCCTTGAGGTACCCCACTAAAAACCGATTTCCAATTTGAAACTTCTCCATCTACTACAAATCGTTGTTTTCTGTCAGTCAGCCATTGTTCTATCCATTGTATTTCTACAACATGGACATCAAACATTATTATGATACTTCCGACGGCCTAAAATAATAAAAACCAAAACGATCCTAAGTTGGAATATTTTTTTTTTAATTATGGAGCTTCGATGACCTTTAGTACTCCGTCCATTCCACGTGTCTTTCGACATCCGATTACACACACTTTTTCTTATCGTTTATTTTAGTGGTGTTCTAAATAAAAAAATATTTCACCTTTCTTTAGTAGTTTTTATTTCTTTATAGTGCTAAAGTTAGTGTTGAACTGCTACCGATCGACAATTTATAATTTACATCATGTCGAATAGAACACCCACGTCATATATCCTTTCGACGGACACGCCCGCCTGCCACACGCGGCCAATAGCACTAACACTAGACACGTCCTCATGCATGTTGTATGTGCATGCATGTTGTATATATATATATATATATATATATATATATATATATATATATATATATATATATATATATATATATATATATATATATATATATATATATATATATATATATATATATATATATATATATATATATATATATATATATATATATATATATATATATATATATATATATATATATATATATATATATATATATATATATATATATATATATATATATATATATATATATATCGGAACCACCATTGTATTCCACAAGTAGTTACTCTTATGGTATTAAACGTTTATTCATATTCAGTGAAGCTGTTTTTACCGTCAAAAAAGTAATTGCCTCTCAAAATACATTTACCAAATAATAATAGTTGTAACATTGACCGATTTCCAAATGGATGGAGGAATGTGGAGGGGGTGATGGGAGATGGAAATATATGTTCGAACCAAACATTAAAGGCGCTTAGATCATGCGTAACACCAGTCCACCTATACGGCTTAGAGACCATGGCGATGACGGGCAAACCACAAGAGAAACTGTAAATTTGCGAGAATAAATGAGTGAGAAGAATTGCAGGAGTTGAAAAGATAGACAAGCAAAGAAAGGAGGAGCTGAGAGAGGACCGAGGGAGGACCGATATTGAGATGGGAGGACTGGGTGGAGAGAGATTTGGCGGGAGTGGGAAAGGGCTGGAGAATGAAAGCGGGGGATGGGGGAGTGGGGACGGTTGGTGTAAAGGGCAGTGAAACGGGGCGAAGAAGAAGCGAGAACAACAATCGACGAATGGTATCGGTGCCACCCTCACCCCAACAACATCATCTCCGGAAGGGACAATGTTAAATCACAACTGATAGCATCATATAGGATATGGGAAAGTAAAATAATGTCCACAAAGGATGATAGATAGTCTACTCATACTAGCGATATGAACATGTTTAAAACAAAATTGACAGATATCTGAAACTGTTGGCAAATCTTGTTAATATATGTCACTACCGGTTGTAGTAGTCATTCATTTATTGCAAGTTGCACTATTGAATTGAAATTAGCAGTTTAACATTATGCACAATTTATTTTTATGCTGAAGCCTTGCACAAGACGGCTGTAATAATTTTGGCTGGATATAAAGGTATTCATCCACAAAACGCGTGGAACGCAAAATATTTTAATTTCAGTAAAGAGTGGTTTTGGTGCCGCCATCAAGTTCGTAGTGGGGTGGTTATATAGTGGGGTGGTAAAATAGTGTTGCCGAAAAAACGCATCATACGGAATGTTAGTGATGAAAAGAATAAAGGTATTGGTTTCTAGTTTCCAATGTATCACATAGCAACGTGCAACAGTGCAAAAATGCTGTAAAATGGGATAATGAAGAAAAAGAAGAACATAAAACACGATTTGTCTTGAAACGTACACAAAAGATATAAAGTGTTTTCCATTATAATTTAATATTAGGACGATGACATTATGTTACACCAATATTAATTTTATAAAATACTTATTTACTTACACAACAAGCCCATTGCAGATGATTTAGCACCATATGCTTCAGGAAAGTTAGTTATTTTTTGCCAGTCTGTATACTAAATATCTTGTATTTTTAACTAATTATTTCCAATTTGCAATACTGCGTTCTTATTTGGACAAAAACAATCTATCAGGGCCATAATTATGTCCACATCAGACAACTTATTCAAGAAAACCAATTGTTCACATATGCAATATCCACATGCACAGACACGTTCATAGCTCAACTTAACTGGGAAGCTACCATATCAAATTGTATCACCGGAATTTCATTACATTGTGTATTGCCAGTTATTGCTTGGGAACGGACGCAGTAGACCAACATTCCAATAGCACAAATATCATTACAGGCTATAAACTTTTTTTTCTTCAAATATTGGTGATTCCTCATGTATAACATAACACATTTCAGAAAGGTGTGAATTTATTGTGTTACCAGTCGTTATCATCACCGTTAAACAATCTGTATAAAAACTTTACATGAAACCCCAACTTTACGCCACATCAGAATTTGTTTTGTGGCATATTTTGTCTAACGTACAACATTAATTAACTAGGTAAATCTTACTCGCTTCATGTCATAACAAAAATGTGTAAAGTTAACAACAACAACAACAATATGAACCTGTCTGAATCCTGTCAACATGCAATATGATGACATGACACGGCATATCGTCAGTTAGGTTGATACCATTGTCAAACATTCGTATGAACGTAGTTCTCAAATTATCACAATCTCAGGACTAGTCTATTTCAACCATTCTACTTTAGACATTTGAAGGTGTTAAACATTGCATTTCTGCTGTTTTGTTCATTAAAATATATTTATTTGTTTGTGTGTTTGTTTAAAATTTAGACACTCTGATCCGGGTGCTTGTGAATGAATCAGAGAAACCAGGTATTACACCAAGCCAAAATTACAAGGCTGGAAATGTCAAGAGATGCCCAGTTGGTACTTGGGAGTTGCCTCGTACTGGGAGACATATGTGAGAGAGCGGGAGATTTGCGTCACCACGGATGCGCGCACTACCGTAGTTAGGCGTGATTTGTAGGTGTTTTTATCTGGTGGACTCCTCCGAAGCAGATTGCAGGGGACGCTCCGGTAGAAGTTGACAGCATGTCAACATTTAATGAGTTTTGTACCAAGATTTAACAAGATTGCCATCCAAGACAAAGGACCAGATGACAAGTGAACAAGGAAGCCATTGGCTTATCGAGAGTCCTGCATTTTCAGCTATGTGTAACCCACCCTCCTGATATATATGTCTACCTTGTTTTTAAACATATTAACGCTGTTAGTAGTTACACAATATGTAGGTTATTTGCTAAATTAATTTATTTTCCTCTTTGAGAATGAGTACTTCCTGATATCCATTCTACACTGATAATTTGCTAATGTTACTTAATGTCCTCTAGTTCCACTATCTTTCTTGAGTGAGAAAAAATATTTCTATAAATATTTTCATACTCACTTAATATCTTAAAAACACTTTAATTTAATATATGTTTAACCTCCTTGTCTCTAGGATTGTTAAACCACATTTTCTTATGCGTTCTGATGACATATATAACTATAACACAAAGGTTAGTTTCAAAAACCCATTATTTCTACTTACAACAAATATGGTACCAGGGGAAATATTTCAGTATCATATCATATCATATCCGGTGTTGTTAGCATATTGACCACTTTGTTTTTAAACAGTTACAACATATGTATATATTTTTAAATTAACTGATTGTCCTCTGCGAGAACGAATACTTCCTGATATCCAATATACTCTGATCTTATACTAGTGTTACCTCATGTCCTCTAGTTATACTATATTTCTTGAGTGAAAAACACATGTTTCTATCAATATGTTTATACCCATTCAATATCACAAAAAAATACATATATATATATATATATATATATATATATATATATATATATATATATATATATATATATATATATATATATACATATATATATATACATATATATATATATATATATATATATATATATATATATATATATATATATATATATATATATATATATATATATATATATATATATATATACATATATATATATATATATATATATATATAATATATATATATATATATATATATATATATATATATATATATATATATATATATATATATATATATATATATATATATATATATATATATATATATATATATATATATATATATATATATATATATATATATATATATATATATTATATATATATATATATATATATATATATATATATATATATATATATATATGAATTTATGCAACTCACCAGGTGCATAAAAAATTTTATGAGGTAACCAAGACAGGTCGTCGTTAAACTTGCCCTGGGTGTCCGAGACTACACCGGAACTATTTGGCCAAATAAATTGTATTACTCCGCGCTAGCCAGCCAATCACGTCTTAGCGGAAACCAGTCCAAACCGGAGCCAGTAGCTTGAATCTTTCGGTCCTGCTTCAGGCTCTGCATTGCGAAGTTGTGACTAAAATTTTTCTCTCGAAATATTTTGTTTTTTACCAACCGTTTTCAAATACGTTTTGAGAGTCCACACTTCGATCTGCGTCTACTGACTTGCAGGAGGAAGATCGCCTCAACACTCGTTTCAAGCTGAGTATCGTTTCATTTGTTATTACTTCGTCGGTTGCCTCGTGGTTAATTTGTTCTTGTTTCGTTTTATGTTTAAACTTCCCGCAATCGGCCATTCAATATGTCGGCGGCGAAGTCGGATCTAGATGTACTTGTGCTTGGGCATAGCCATGCGTATTGGTTGGGCGCGTTCATAGAATCCGCGGGTCTACTTGACGACTTCGAAAGACTATAGGTCTTACGTGCACAGTTCGTTTTATGGGTCGAAGGGGAGCGTCCATTAGAACTTTCCGAGAACCGGCGGTTTGGACTGGTTTCCGCTAAGCCGTGATTGGCTGGCTAGCGCGGAGTAATACAATTTATTTGGCCAAATAGTTCCGGTGTAGTCTCAGACACCCAGGGCAAGTTTAACGACGACCTGTCTTGGTTACCTCATAAAAGTTGTTATGCACCTGGTGAGTTGCATAAATTCATTTATGCAATAACCAACACAAGTCCGATGTAGGAGAGAATTGAAACAGGCCAAATAAATGACGTTTTTTATTGCAAAGTGGACTGCTTATCACGCAGCCACTTTGGGAAGAACATTAACAGGAATGTGAGCTCCTCTAAGCAAACCCTACAGGAACTGAACACATGTACAGCCCCGTCCGGCAAGTTTCTCAGAGCCCACATTCCTACAAGCATGACGATAACATATATACATCAAGAAGTCGTCATGAACATGTAATGCAAAGAATACAGACATTCCACCACCAATACACAAATTTAATTACAAACAGGTGGGGCCATTTCGCCACAAGGTCACCCACAAACCTGTGATTAATTTGATTATACATAGTTATACATCCTACACATCCATAAAAATGTAGATGTTCACAGTTTCGTATACTAACATTTCTTGTTTAGTTATCAAAGGGGACACATTCCCCGGAATCACAAAGAACAAACAATTGTGAATAGAATATAAATTATTGAATGCAGTGTGGAATAGTGAATGGCGATATATGTACAGTGTGATTCCTATTTGATTGAATTATACACGCACGCACGCACGCACAAACATACGCACCAACATCCACATTTCAAGGAATCATGAGATATGTATTAATTGTTCAAAGAGGGCTGTGTCATAAACCAATAGGCTAGGCTTCATAATATGATGTGACGCAAGAAATTCGCACATCGTTGTTAAATACATTTAGTTTTATTTGAGTCACTGTCAGCACACAACTTTCTGGCTGAGCCATCGGTGCGAGCCGCCTGACCGTTTTTACAGTTGTAACAACTTGCACCAATACAGTTGTAACAACTTACCCCAAACACATTGTTTTGCAGCTAAACGCTCGTGGACGATAACAAATCCAGAATTTCAGTTTAATTTCTACTTGGCGTAGCACCTTATACTATATAGTATATGTGTTTCAAGTTTCATTAATTCACGAAAGATCAAAAGTGGCTGTGTGAGATGATATTATGAGGTATTGCTAAGAAAAATTGTAGGTGGTTAAGAAGTCGTTTTTTGTCCACAACTCACTAAAGTTGTCTTCCTGACTAACTATTGGATAGTGTGTCTACTTGTGGACTGTCAACCAACTGTTGTAAAAAACTACACAATTGGTGTATGAAAGCGATGGCAGCAGACTAGCCACCCTACTAAGTAATAGTGTTAAATGTGATATTGGTTCCCTCCACACACATTTGTCTAACAATTCCACATGCTGGCATTCTGCATGACATCACAGGCTACAACATTCAAGAACATCGAGCGCATTGTGGAAAGGGTAACTCCCACACCTGGTCCATCTGGACTGTGCACAACCGACACAACAAGAACTGTGAAGTGTGTGAAATGCTGTCAATTAAGGCGAGAGTCAAGTTATAATCTGGCTGTCAGCAGCTTCCTGGAGTGCGGTATAGGCTGTTCTGAATATAGTAGCACGGGAAGTTACAATAAAACCAGGCTATCTTTGCATTCCATCTAGGGATTTGACAATGATGAGAGTATATCAATCAGTAATTCTGTGGACATGAATATTCAGTTTGTTTTCACTGCCAGTGGTGGGAACCCAGCTGGTTGTAACAATATGTCACTCAAATATCCAACTCCTCCAAATTCTCATAATTATAGCGCCTAGTACGTGATAAGCATGTGTAAATGGCTTATGTCACAACATTGACTTATTGGATGAACATGTGAGCCAATTAGAACAGTGACAATGTAGACTTCTTCGAATATAAGTTTTAATACTCAGGTGTCTTGAAGCAGAATAGGAACCATATAGTAAAGTTTCAAATGTATTGTCACAGTAACTGACGGACGGTGATGGTGTGTCAATGCGAATCCACGAATAAATTGATAAATTACAGCTTTAAGTCGTGGCAAACGAATAGTAAGTCCGATTGTGTGTTTAACAGTAAACCCTGCCATGGATTCTATAATTGAGTGGTCCTGACCAGCTGTGCGTCAAACCAAAGCGTTGGGCAGTCTCAAAGCCGTTTACAACATCATGTTGTCAACAGTTGGACAAGTACGTTGAACAGCTAATGGGAACAAGATAGGCAAAATATGGTATTCATATGTTAGTACGGTAACCTAGAAAGGCCTAGTTCCGATTGTTTCCAGTCGACATGGGGTGCTTATTTTCGGCAACATCATTACCTGCACAATCTTCCATTCCTTAGGAAGTGCGCCTTCGTGCAGTGAAATGTTGACAATAGCAGTTAATCCAATTACTTATGTTACTTGTAGATTAAGTTGCACCTTCGATACCTTTATTCTTGGATTTGACGCAAAGAAACAAAGTTGTTTCCTCGCTGCGACTTGTTGAATTAGTTTTGTTTGCAATGCGGACTGCAAGACGATCGAGGAACACTCTTACGATTACCTTGCCAGCAACTAAGGGGAGTGGTTTACATATGTCATTAGCACATTGATCGATCTCTTTCTTAATCAGTATGATAATTGTTTGCACATATCAACTGATGTGGGATGCGTGCAACATTCCAGACTTAAAATATCAAGTTGTGCAGCGATTCCTGCAGTGATCTGACTCCACATTCTACTATCCCGCCATCACAACCATTGTTGTGAACGTGGAATCCATATGATAAATATCATAGCAGGGGAGGAGGAGGGGAGGGGAGGGGAGGGAGGGAGGGAGGGGAGGGGAGGGGAGGGGAGGGGAGGGGGGAGGGGAGGGAGGGAGGCTATGCTATGTGAAGTGGAAAATAATATGCCTGTATATTAGTTAGAAGTAACTGATCGAAATAAATTACAACTTCATCCATGGACTTTTGATCGACACGAGCAAATCCTGGTTTGATTCGAGGTTTGTAGAGTTTGGCTCGACGGTGTGTACATGATCACGTGCGTGTGTGCGTGTGTGCGTGTGTGCGTGTGTGCGTGTGTGCGTGTGGGCGTGTGGGCGTGTGTGCGTGTGTGCGTGTGTGCGTGTGTGCGTGTGTGCGTGTGTGCGTGTGTGCGCGTGTGCGCGTGTGCGCGTGTGCGCGTGTGCGCGTGTGCGCGTGTGCGCGTGTGCGTGCGTACGGATAGGCATGCGTGGGCATGCCGTAGTGCCTTCGAAACTTGATATTGGGATAATACTGTCTGGTTTGCCATCAATACATAATTTATGTGAATGAAAGTTTTGAATAGACAGTGTAAATGAACACTGTCGTTAGACTTGTGTTTAATTTTTTCATGAAAGGTCCGAAAAACATTTGAGATCAATATCATACATCATCAACCGACTGCGTCACTAGACGACCAGGCTTCGCGGTCGACGCGTGGGCGAGGCGAAGAGAGTGTCGGTTTTTGCTCAAGGCGCGAGTCATCTCAATGAAGCTAGCTATCGAATCTATCACTTCCTTGCTCAACACCAGGTGCCGTTTGCTTAAGGCGAAGTGTTCAAAAAAGGTTTCCTGTCTTGTGGCGAAGTTATGTTTGCGGGTTTTTCGAACAAAGTGAAAATTGTCGAACAAATTAACAAACTGCCGCTTTCAGGCGACACGTGTACTTGTCGCTGTGAGGATCTGAGTGGCGACGTCTTCAAGGAACTGTTGAGTAAGCTGCGAGCCTGCCCTGCTTGGTCGATTGCACTCGACGAGGGCACAGAATGAAGTAATATTGATCAGTTGCTGGTGTATGTGCGATACTTCGACAAAGGCGTTTCGGAAGACAATCTTGTGCCTTATTCCATTGAAAGACAGCTGCGGAAATTTGCAATCCCTTAGTGCAATTCGGTCAATAAATCGAGTTGACATGGGACAAACTTGTTTCTATTTGCACGAATGTTGCCCGAAGTATGTTTGGTCGTCGAGCTGGACTCGATACGATGTTCTGTCAGCGAATCAGAAAGCCGAATCTGTTTTCTTATCACTGCATTATTCATCAGCAAACTCTATGTGCAAAAGGAGGCTGCGGCCTGCAGGAAACGATGCAAACTGTTTTTGAAATCGTGAATTTCATTCGCGCCCGTGTTCGGAACCATCGAAGATTCCAGAATCACCTGGTCACATTTGACGCAGAAAAAAATCGTGCCGGGCTTGAAAGAACAGTTTCTCTCTATAAAAGACGACATAGTGCTTTTCTGGGCGACGAAAGTGCCGGTCCGGTTTCTACCGTTCCGCGAGGATGCGCAACAATTCCTGGTACTTTTCGGTAGCACGTGATCATTCGAATATGGATTTCCCGCGATGAATCATATCAAGAACTTACTTCGATGCCGGCTGGCGATTGTATAAGCTTCTGCGACTTATGATCTACCCTCTCGCTCCATGCTTCAGTCGGCTATCGAAAAATATGCAGTGTTGCCCTTCTTGTTCGTGTCGGTGCGCTGGGTTGCTAGCAGATCGCCTGCAGATCGCCGCCAATGATTGGCAGGGGAATTTGAATATGACTTTTAGATAGTGTGATTTGTTCATTGTCGGGTGTATTTAAGACGAACATAAAACGATGTATATGAATACATTTACGTATACATTTGTTCCTTACTTAACATTGTTAAAAAAAAGATTGCGGAACGCTGTTGCATAGATTACGCTTACATTTACTAGTTTACGTTTACAGATGGACGTTTTCTTTCCACAAGAAGATATGTAACCACCAACCAGGCCCGTGTAGGCTGGTATATATATATATATATATATATATATATATATATATATATATATATATATATATATATATATATATATATGTATATATGTATATATATATATATATATATATATATATATATATATATATATGTATATATATATGTATATATATATATATATATATATATATATATATATATATATATATATATATATATATATATATACACCGACACCTGTTAATTACACATGTCATGTAAACCTACATCATTAAAATAATACAACGCAACATTACAGGAGCGGCTTACTTACTGGGCTGGTTAATTTGGCCTTCAAATTAAATATAAAAGAGTCCGCAACATATTCAGGTTTCTAGCACGGTTAACCTTTATAATTGTCTATCTTGTGTCGCACAACGTCTCCACAAAACAGAGAAACACGATATAGTTTGTTATTTCGTAGTTGTATGCGCGGTATCAAACCTAGCACAGCTTCAGTATAATGTGTGTCTTTGTCTGCTAGATAAAGGTTCTGAAGATATCCAGGTGCTACCGAATGGACTAGCGTTCATCACATCGGTAAGTTCTGGTGGCCGTTTTTTTTAGTTATTAATCTTATTTCGACGACGACGACGATAAGCACCTTCAGTGTTAATACAGTCATCGACAACGGAGATAATGACGAAGAACATAGTTAGGAAACGTTTGAGGGCGTAGCAGAAAGACATAATGAAATACTGTTATTCTTATCCTAACCTCGTCTTTGTTGTTGGACAGGGCTTTGAATCACCGAGTCGGGGCGATATATTGCTGTTTGACTTCAAGAAGCCCAGACACGGAGCCCACGCGCTCGACATCGTAGGAGACCTCGACAGATCCACATTCTCTCCTCTCAGTCTCAGCATTTGGAGAGACTGCTTCACCAGTAAGACTTTGTGCAACACAGGACGTTTTCTTTGGAACTATCTTTGGCTGCGGCAAACCGTTAATATTCGATCGTTTTTTATGTAATATTTGTTTATCCCGCGTAGCAATTGTACATAACATCGACTTGGTTGTTTGGTGTGTATTTTCCTTCCAGGGGACGGTCATTTTTGCTAGTGTCTTCTTCTTCTTCCCTTTGTTCCCTCGCGGTGTGGGTTCCATGTCACTTGGTAGCTTCTGCCACTTTCATGGTTAGTTCTCTCCATCTCCCTCTGTCTTATGCGATGGTCTTCCACTCTTGGCCGTTGGTACCTGCCCTTTCACGATCTCGTTTTTTTTATCGCAGCTTTGGTCTTCCTCTTCTACTTCTGCAACCCTCTTCTGCTTTCCATGTTCTTTTTGACAGTCTGTCTTTGCTTATTCTTTTTGCTAGTATAATGTAACTATTATCGAGCTAGAGTAAGTTTGAATGTGGTTATATTAACGTATTCCTCCTAGACGGCTTGCATCTCAGGCGCAAAATATTCAGGGATTAATATACGATCCCACGAATGAAACGTAACGCCTTTTTTCCGAAATACCACGTATATCAAGGCTTCTTAAATTAACGCGACCTTAAAATTTTTAACTTGGTATTGCATCACTTACGTGACGTGGTTGTTTCTGGCGATACGTTTGACGTTCCTTTAAACAATCTCGAGCGCATTGATGGCATATTGGCCTGAGGCATTTGGTAACCATTGCTGTCGTGACTGACACGTATGAACTACCAAGTTATCCCAATAATAATAACAACTTTTATTTGTGTAGCGTCAAATACCCGGATATAAAACCTATTCGGAGGATTATTTAGTTGCAATTTATTTTCCCTCACGGAATACGTATTAATTAAACACGAACAATCGCTCAGAATGTTCTTAGTTTTCATGCAATAGTCGAACTCACTGTTTTTATCATTGGTTATCACGCATTATATTACTTGTTTTTCAGACGTGATCTACATATTTGTTGCCAACGCTCGTGTGGGCAGAACAGATACGGTGGAGAAGTTTCGGTACGACGAGAAGAGACGAAATTGTATCACACGCGAACATACTGTGATCCGACAATCACACAGTCAGTGTTTCTAAAAAATCATGTCGTTAGTCAATGTTAACAAACGCCTTGTAAACTATATACGGACTGATTTAATATTTCAACAGGTTTAGTAAGCTGCTTCGTGCTATCAACGGACTTCAATATATTTCATATTAGTGTCGTAAATTCATATTTTAAAATGTTCTTAATCATTTCCGTATTAATAACTACAATGTCGATTTCTCTCGGAATCTTCCAGTTGTGGCCTTCAAAATATGTAGATATTGTACATATGTTGATTCTTCGAAGGTTTAGACAATAAATACATGGATATGTCAACGTCATCGCTGTTTTCATGTGCACCATCAGCCCCAATGGTATATTGGCGACGGGGGAAGACAGTTTCTACTTCACCAACTTCTACAAGTTCGATTTTAAAGTGGAGTTCATTCGTAGCTGTCATGTTATGATAATGCCAGAGTTTGTTAGTTGCATCAATTGGTGGTGTTTCGTGTTGTTAGTCGCCGACCGTCATTGAAGGTAGGATTGACGCAACTTAGCCTGCTGAAGAATCTCTTTTTTTTTTTTACTGAGAAGTTATGTATTAAATTTCGTGCCACATGTTACATATACGTATACATGTCGGAGTTAGGAGGGAAACGTCTGAGTGTTTACATCAAGGAATCGGACAAAACTTTGACATTGACGCAGGTAAGGCGGGTGATAATGTATTTGTGCCATAAACGCGACGGTTGACCGTGACACTTGCGGTTATGTTGAACCCGTTATAATTTTAGAGCTAATCACAATCTTTGTTTCAATACCTTGCCTGTCAATTATTCTCAAAAGTGTCACGATAGTCTTCAATCAATCTCAAAGGTCTCACTTTATATTTATACATATATTAAACGGATTAATATATACAACTACCACCCCCGTTGTGATATGACATTACCTATCCTAAGAGACTGTTTAAAAATCTTAAATTGTTCACAACCATTTGGGTTAAACAAATATATTACCTTATCATTATTATCATTACCTTACATATCTGCTTCGGGTAGAGTGAACCATCATTGTGTAGTTTTCCTTCTCCAGTTCGTCCTGTTTCTGGCAATCTGTGGAGTTCATTCGTCGTCTCAGTCTTGGCAATGTCGGCTTCTACAATGGCACCAGGGGACATATTCTACTAGCAGGACGTAACATCCCGATTAATATAAACACATCCCCGGATGGCAAGTAGGTGTTTGAAATATTGTATTCTACCCCAGTACTTGTCTTTCTTGTGGTACCATTTTATCGCCATTTTATCTCTCTCGTGACCAATTCTGCTCGGTCTTCTTGTCTTGCCATTTAACACTACACATTCACTGTCCGCGTTTAATATCTTAATCACTTAGATTATCTAGTTTGAGATTCCGTAGCTCTCCATTATTTTCCAAAAGCTCCTTAGGTGAGAGGAGTAAAAGGCCTTTTCGAAGCCCACGAAAGTGATGTATACAGTTGTCTGCCGCTCCACTACCTACTGTGTTATATTTCGCATTATATGATTATATTTCAATTGTATATCTTATTTCTCAAGCCTGTTAGTTATTCTCTCAAATTATCGTCAAATTAATATCTTAGTATGTCCATAATCACTCTTCCGAACACCTTGCTAGGAACGTCCACGTCTTGTATACTTCGTTTTAATCCCAAACTGTTCCTAATAAACTTACAAGCTTTATATTTTGTAGTCTAAAATGTGGGAGAAAATAATGGTTGTTCTATGGTTTACAGTTACTTTGTTGATTCCACTTCTCAATATGACAGTGACAACTCGCCTTTCATAATATCCATATGTGCTAAGTAGCATTGCACAACAAACGGGAGATCTACCGCTTTTCATTGTGTGAGGGCGATAGATGAATGCTTCATGCCGCGGTCGCGATGGGGAGTGTGTAAAGGGGCTTCCGTCTTGGTGGAGTAATGCTTTAGATGGAAAAACCATACGTTTAAAATTATGTAAATATGGAAGACATAGGCAGCTCTGTAATATGCATATGTATGCATACGTAGGTATCTCTGTAACATTTGTCGCCGCCTATATATCGATAATGTATAGTTGTTGTCGTTACCGTTTTCAACACGTTCGCTAACAACGATTGGTATCACATTGGACGTTGATTAGAAAGCTAGTTATTGATTTAATTACTTAGTTATTCAGTTATTCAGTCAGTCAGATGGTTGGTGTGTTTCAGGTGGTTCCGCTGGGAATGTTTGCCGGGAACACCAATGTTGACATGGTTTCTGGACACTTGTGGGTGGCGGGGCACCCGTACCCACAGTCAATGTTGAACCACATGCAGTCGCCTCACACCGTCACAACGCCTTCACAGGTACATTGGACTCGGCGCAATATCAGTACGAGCAATTTGTTTATACAAAGCAGATGATTCCCTCAATCGGCGCATTTTAGGACAGTTGTAACATGGACTAATTCAGTCCCAGGCAATATATTTTCGGCAGTTGTAGTTGAATAATGCACCATAATGCTTTTATTAAGGACGATATCAACTGTTTCAATACCGCTGCCTTCCTTCTCCATGTATAGCACATCCGGCATTTCATATCAATGCAATTGAATCTCGTGCGTGCATGTGTGTGATATACACTTGTACGTACATGTGCGTGCGTGTTTGCGTGCGTGTGTGCTTGCATGCCCGCTTGAGTACAAATTCATCTGGGTTCGGATGTGTCGTATGTGTGTGTTTGCATTCGGAAATAGTAGACACTCTGTATTTACATATGTATCATACACGAGACGATGACAAAGTCTGCATCAATTCTGACTGATGTGAATTCCCGTCTTCATCTATTCGTCGTATTTCTGCTCTCACATTCGCTATCGTTTGTTTTTCGTTAATATCACCAATATCTCCAGTATTGTTCTTTCTATCTCCACAATATCTCTGAAAAAGGTTATAGATGCGTATGTTTAAATGCAAGGAGCATAGTAAATAAGAAAAACGAATTAAACATTATGGTAGAAGATATTGACCCTCACATAATAGGTATAACTGAATCATGGGCCAACATAGATATAACAGATGCTGAATTAGGACTGACAGGATACGTAATGTTTAGGAAAGATCGAATAGGAAGAAGGGGCGGGGGAGTTATTTTATATGTTAAAGAATCTATTCAAGCTTATGAAATAAAACTAGAAAGGGAAGCAGATTGCGATGAAGCTGTTTGGTGCAAAATTGTTTCAGGAAATTCAAAATTAACTGTTGGATTAGTTTACCGAAGTCCAAACATAAACGAAGAGGACAACACAAAAATAAAAAACGCTATAAAGGAAGTTAGTAAAGGGGAATGTATCATAATGGGAGATTTTAACCATGGACACATACAATGGAATTCTCGAGAGAGCACAGGGATTGAGGATCAACAATTTCTATGTTTAATCCAGGATAGCTTTCTTACTCAGCACGTACTAGAACCAACCAGGGGAGATAATGTATTAGATATAGTTTTGTCATCACAAAAAGAATTAGTGGACAATGTAAAAATATTTGAACCATTGGGTAATAGTGACCATAATCAAATACATTTTGACATCAATGTAAAATCAGAAAGTAAAAATAAGAAAACGTACAAGAGAAACTTCCACAAAGGTAACTACAAAGATATGAGAAAATACTTAGCACAGCTAGATTGGAATAACATGCTGATGAATAAGACTGCAATTGAATGTTGGAATATTCTAAAATATGAAATTGAGAGTATCATTGATAAATTTGTTCCCTTCCGAAAACAAGGAAAACGGTGTAGAAAGAAACACGTGTCAAAAGAGGCAATTAGAAAAATAATGCTAAAACAAACTATGTGGAGGGTTTATAGGCGTACCAGAAAGGAAGAAGACTATGCAAAATACAAAGAGGCACTTAATGCAGCTACAACTGAAATCAGACAATCTAAAAGAAGCTATGAGCAAAAACTGGCATGTAACATAAAAACTGACAGCAAGAGTTTTTATGCATATGTCAGGAGTAAACAAAACGTACAAGACAAGGTTGGACCTCTAGAAGACAGTGCTGGAAATATAATATCACAGGGGTTTTTAATGGCGGAAGACCTAAATGGTTACTTCAGTTCAGTGTTTACAAAAGAAGATATTAGTTCATTACCAGTTGCTGATGCTAAATTTCAGGGGACTAAATCTGACTATTTAGGACCGTTAGTTGTAACTCCAGAATTGGTAGCTAGGAAAATAAAGGCAATGAAGGATAACAAATCACCGGGAGTGGATGGGATTCCTCCAAAATTACTAATGGAAACAGTAGATCAAATCAGTATACCACTTGCAAGAGTATTCAACTTGTCATTAAAAGAGGGAGTTGTTCCGTTTGAATGGAAAGAAGCAAACATCATACCATTATTTAAAAAGGGTTCGAGAAATAAGTCAGAGAATTACAGACCAGTGAGTTTAACGTCAGTGATTTGTAAATTATTAGAAAGGTTAATTAAAGACCATATGGTGGACTTCCTCGTTAAGCATAAATTATTAAATTCATCTCAACATGGATTCCTTAAAGCGAGGTCATGCTTAACAAATGTGTTATGTTTTTTGGAAGAAATCACTAAGTGGATAGACGAGGGATCGCCAGTAGATATTATCTACTTAGATTTTCAGAAAGCTTTTGACAAAGTGCCACATCAAAGATTGCTACTTAAATTAAAAGCCCATGGTATCGGGGATAGCATAACTGACTGGATAGAACAATGGCTGACTGACAGAAGACAACGAGTTGTAGTAGATGGCGAAGTTTCAAATTGGAAATCGGTTTTGAGTGGGGTACCTCAAGGATCAGTATTAGGACCTATATTATTCTTAATTTATATCAATGACTTGGACGACAGTATAACAAGTAACGTACTGAAATTTGCGGACGACACAAAACTGTTTAGAAAGGTTAATACTGATGGTGATAAACAACATTTACAAAACGATCTAGACAGATTAGTGAAATGGTCTGAGAAATGGCAGATGTTGTTCAATTTTGGGAAATGTAAATGCCTACATACAGGACATGGGAACTTGAATGTAAACTATAAAATGGGAGCTACTGTTCTTGGTACTACTGTAAAAGAAAAGGACTTAGGAGTTACAATAAGCGCTGATATGAAAGTTTCAGAGCAGTGTGGTATTGCAGCTTCAAAGGGTAATCAAATTCTTGGATTGATTAGAAGAAACATAACATACAAAGGAAAAAAGTTAATTATACCTCTTTATAAAGCAATAGTTAGACCTCATTTAGAATACTGTATACAAGCATGGAGACCATATCGTAAGAAGGATATAGATACGCTTGAACGCATACAAAGGAGAGCAACTAAAATGATTCCAGAACTTAGAGACCTTAGTTATGAAGAACGCCTGAAAGAATGTGGTTTAACAACTCTAGAGACAAGGAGGTTAAGAGGAGATCAGATTGAAGTTTTTAAGATATTGAATGGGTATGAAAATATTGATAGAAATATGTTTTTCTCACTCAAGAAGGATAGCAGAACTAGAGGACATGAGGTAAAATTAGTAAAGGATCAATGTAGATTGGACATGAGGAAGCACTCGTTCTCACAGAGGACAGTAAATGAATGGAACAAACTGTCTACAGATTGTGTAACTGCTAGCAGCGTGAATATGTTTAAAAACAAGGTTGACACATATATCAGGAGGGCGGGTTATAAGTAGGTGAACATTGTTGGACTCTCGATAAGCCAATGGCTTCCTTGTCCACTTGCCATCTGGGCCTTTGGCTTGGATGGCAAATCTTGTTAAATCTTGTTAAATATACTGAAACTTTTTAATTATTTGATTGAAATTCACGTCATATTGCTTGGCGCAGGTGCTGCGGCTAACGTTGTCCGAAGACTCTAAAGTAACAGATATTGCGGAGGTGTACTACAACGACGGACGACAATTCTCTTCGGCAAGCATCGCTGTTCGCTACCGCCGATATATGCTCGTTGGTAGCGTCTTCACAAAATTGCTCCTTTGCGAAGTACACCAGGCATAAATATTTTACTTGTCATCATAAGTTCCATTCTGCCACGCAAGTACTGTAGGCACACGCATGCACGCAACCACGCAATCACCCATACACACACGCATACACACACGTTCATACACACTCACATTCTCTCGCACACATATGCACGCACGAACGCACGTGGTAGATGTTGCTTGTGTTGATGTACAAGCATTATGTTGTCACAAGTAGGACGACCACGAATAAAGATTAATTGCTCTACCTCTACAAAGAGTTATATTTCAAACTATGGTGTTTCTAAATATTCATGAACCATGTAGACATTTAGGAAGGAAGCATTATGACTTCGATTGACCTGCCACTCTGCGAAATCTTATACAACCACCCTCCATACATTGATAAGACTACTACAGTTGTGTCTTACGTAGTTAATGTTCACGATTAATACATTTACCTACCAAACAATGTTTAAAAGTATATATATATATATATATATATATATATATATATATATATATATATATATATATATATATATACATTTTCCAAAGTAGGTTTTTTTTTCAGAAATGTTGCGTTGATGTGCACGCATAAAATCCGGTCAGTTGTTAAAGTGGGATAGATAATTGAACATATATTAGTTTATTACGAAGTAATGTATAATGCTGGCGTGTCGTTATATTTTAAAACTAGCACGGACATATGTAGCACAATAAACTAACACACAACGCAGTACAATGCATTGTGTAGGACTTCAGCTCGCCATTCATATACCGACTCTTAGTCGCCAACAGTTTGTCTGCCGACAACTATTTGGCAAATAAACATCGGCCTATCAGTTATTCACATGCCATACGACCATACAAAAGTGTTGCCAATTGTTGGTGGAGAACACACACATAGCGACTGCATTTGAGTTGCCAACTGAAATTGTAGTAGACAACATGTTGGCAACTGAATAATCGGTATACCTGACGCTTAAGTAGCCAATGGTACAGACAGCGACAATCTGGTGCAATATAGTCGAGTCAGCTGGCGAGCTTGGAACAGAAGCGCCAGAGGACGACAGCAAAACAAAGACGGACTGGGCAACATGTCAAAGACAGCTATGAATGGCATGCCAGCTATCTCACTTCGCGTCGTTTGAGTCTTACAAATGAAAGCGACCGCGAAACCAGGTAGCATAGTGACGCAGTCGGTTGAAGGAGTATATAATAGATACCAAAGGTACGTAAAAACCAAAACGATCCAAAGTTGGATTTTTTATTATGGAGATTCGATGGCCCCTAGTACGACGTCCACCCCACGTTTCTTTCGGCATCCGATTATAAACACTTTTTAGGTAATGTTCTAAATAAATAAGATTTCACCTTTCTTTAGTAATTTTTTTATGTCTTTCTTCTGTTGTAGATAGTGTTGAACCTTTTTCTGATCTTTCATTCGTACACTTTTCAAAAGCACAAATCCAACAACCATAACAGCATTACATTTATTTATTTATTAAAAACCATACATTAAACACTTGAATACGACATCCACAGAAATGGTGTTTAATGGTAAATAACCCACCATATCCCAATGCCACCTTTTGAGAATGGTGGTTCACGCCCACGCACGCCGGCACGTACTCGCCCACGCAGTCATGCACGCACTTACGCACGCAACCACGTGGTCTTAGGATAATTAGGCCGACATACTGTGATGTATGTATGCGGTAGTTGGGTTAATGGTGATGGAATTTAACCGATATTGGTCTTCATACAAGATCGAGTTGTACGGGTGAACATAGGTAATAGTAGATGAGAGTTTTATAAACCTCAAGGTTTGGATGAAGATTGGATTGTTTCCAATTACTGTGGTCATCGTGCTAGTCATTGGCTCTCTCCGGTCACGTGAGAGTTGACTGGATCTTCCCGGCATTTCCGGTCGATCTATAGGCAATCTGGGGACATGGCGTGGTCAATGAGGAGGTCGAGGGTCATATGTGGTAAGTAGGGTCATCGAGGGTCATTTGTCGATCGTGCAACATTACCACAGTTTATCATCATCTTAAGCCAATCGAACAGACGAAAATCGTTAACGACTAAATCGATACCAAAAGTTTGTGTAAATGCGTTCATCGACACACCGTTACATCGAAGCAATAAATAAGCGACGCAGTATTGTCCGCACTCGTTAGATAGATGACTCTGAAATCTCTCATTCCGAACAATACTTATTCAAGAACGGTCGGAATGCAGCGTGTAGCAGCGGTAGTCCGCGTCTATCACAGCCCACGAACAGAGCGATCCAGTGTTGACCGGGTCGATCGTAGTCGTGAGTGTTGCACACGAAAGCGATCGGATGAATCTCGATGTGCAGGTTCCCTTTTATACCAGCTGGTAGCACAACCCGTCGTACGCGCCCAGGGTGTACCGAAGATGTACCCATCACGGAAAATCGGAGTGCGTCACACCGTTCCTGTGACACTTGGCCGGTCGAGGCGAACATATTGACGTAACTCTTGGTGTACAGCCAATCGGGAAAATTCGGTTGAAGGGGTCTGGCGGGCACCTATCTTCCGTTCACGTACATGGCGAGGAATTTGATTTTTAGCATATGACTCACTAAAACGTCGTTGTCAATGCAGCACAGAACCAGACGTTTCGGCAGGGTGCCGAGTAAGTAACATATGCGTGTGCAACAATGCCCCTTGCGGGATGGATTACACTTTGCAGTGGACGGAAAGCAAATTATATTTGACTACAACTTTGTCGATAGCCTTATGTGCGCCATTTGGACGGAAAAACTGTCACGTCCCGGTAAGGTCGTGATGTTGGGACACACTTACCGTCCTGATCGTACATTCGCTGCATTCACCTGCGACAGGGCCATATTTATTCTTCGGAGACAAGTATGACCACACAAAGTCCTGTAGCAATTTGATGTACCGTACCGTGTGATGTTGTGTAAAATATTGCCACATGCGCCTCTTTAGCGTACGATTGAATCTGTCCACGATACTCGCCTTGGTTTCCTCGTTGTGAATAGAGAAGTGATGCGTGCCGTGCTTCTTTAACAAACTCTTGACGAAACGGTTAAGGATTCGATATATTTGCCCGTTTGCAACGTCGTAGGCGTCTCGTCGTTCAACAGTCTCATGGTTGCGTCCTCCCACGACGACGCATCGTCTCTTGAATCGGGTTCGCATTGGTTTGTGCAGGGAGTGCGCGTCCTCGTCGGACATCCATTGGTTGACGGCATACGACAGTGAGCACGAGACGCGTCTCAACGCGTTAACCCCTCCGCATTTCGGTTCGAAGTAGACGCGTTTGAGCGATTGATCCATTCCGTAGTGGCGTTGAGTTCACCCCCGCACCATAGGTAAGACGAACTAATGTAAAGCCTAGCGACGAGCGCGATAAGGAACAGTAGGATGCCAATAGAACTCCGGTGACGATAGGTCGATATCCTACAGCGACCATCGCAGTAGCTGGAATATGAGAGTTACAAGAATAACATGAGCGGCGAAGTCAGCGGTCGTGTATATCTTAGCGAAAACACTCATAAGACCACCGCGCGACACGCATCCACTAGAGCGGTAAACTGTGGCGTCATCGTCGCGCATGACTCTCTTAATATGACTCCAAACCGTAGGGTGATGGCGACCGACGACCCCGTTTTTTCGAGGTTTTTTCGATTGTTCCACTTGCCAACGTAGGGGTTCAACGCAGTACCGCGATACCTCTAAGAGTTTTCAACTGTTCCCTTTTGTGTGTAGTGTCTTCGATCGACGTTGCCTACAATCTCCATCTGTAGATTTATACGATTGAGTTGCTGTACGCACGTTTGCCATTCGATCGGTTCGCTCTTTCTCAGTTTTCCGAAAACCTCGTTCACGAGATCCAGTATGTTACATACTGGTACCGGCGCACCGTCATGTACCAATTCACCTCGGTCGGTCCACGCCAGGTCGGTTTTGAGTTTTCGGAGCACTCTCCGCGATGTCAACGTCAACTCCACTCGACAAAGTCCGTCTCTTCATCGTGATGGCCAACTTCTTCTTCAACAGCACGTACAGGTGCTTACTGTATTTTTTCAATGTCACCTTCTACTTCCGGATCAAAGGAACGTTCCCTTTTTAAAGGTTATACACGCACTCGCGGATACTACATATCAGATCGGCGTCGGACTTGACGAGGATAGCTTTTCTCAATCTTATGTCCTTTTGTCTATTCAGCATCTGCAGACAAAACGTGTCGTTTTACGAGTTCAGACATCTTGCGAATTACCCCTCGAACGCTACGTCCAGTATTTTTAAACTTTCCGTAGTTAGACCTACTGCGTGGCATCGTCCGGAAATATGTTCATACGCAAGCGTTGGTCTTCCGGCGTTTCTTGTTTCAGATCGATCAAAAGACAGACGAATTACACCACCGTCCCCTCTTTCAAGGTTTCTTGAACGAATTTTCCGCCACCTGGATACACTTGTCGAGCCAAGTGCGTTATCTCGCGGACTCTTGAACACCACAATGTATTGCGCGTTCAGATTAATGGTGTGACTCTCTTTTTTTGGGAGAAAGTTCGGCTCAAGGTAAAGGACGGACGTGTTGGTGTGATGATTTTACTGAACAAGGTCGTGACCCGAATGTCCGTTTCCGCCAGCAGATCGTCTTTGACGACTACGTTTCTCGTTCCTGAAGCGAAGCGCTCTGACAACCTTCTTCGAACCGGAAGTTGGGTATTTTCAGTAACACGTAATATCACGTTATTGTTCGGGCGACTATTTTGTCTCCGCTAGTGTTTTGTATTGTCAAACCACATTCTAATGTCCCAGTCAATGTTCACCTTGTTCTCGTCGCAACACAGCTAACACTCTCTATCGTGTTGTATCGCCACCACTACGTCACCCATATGGCTATCCGCAGGCTGGCAACGTTTTCAGCATAGTGTCAATCAGTCCGTTGGGTGGCCCCATGTAATCTCACTTCTCCAAGTTGTGTCCCATGTTCCGTTCCTGACTTCTACAAAGTCCAGTTATCCGTGCATTCAGAGTCGCTGTCACTGCTGGTGTTGATTATGTCCGAGGCAGGGGTACAACTCGGGGCCGGGTCAGTGAAGACTATGTCGGTGTCGGCCGTTGTCAGATCGATGACGTGCTGCTGGGTATGTAACGTCATATATGTCATACCCCTTACATAGTCACTACTTCCACATCCGCTAGGGTATAGATAATGTAAGGATCGATCCTTGTTTTCTTTGTCTTCGCCCTTACAATCCCTCCACGAAGTACGGGTTCGTTCACATGTTCATCGAATACACCAGTTTGTTTGTCGTTTCGTCGAAAGCCGTTATCCATAATTCTGCCGTCGAATCACTCATTTGCAGACCGGTCGCGTGGGGCAGTTTCGTGGCCCTTTTCAAAAACACCCGCCACACGTTGCCCCGCGACGCCATGCAAATAATTTATCGTCAGTGGTATACATATGCCATATTCCCCGCCATTTACCTCGTCCATCTGTTCCAATTCTACCTGCCTCTCCATCACCAGCTCCACCATCTTCTACTTCATGTTTGATGGTTTACTGTTGAACGTCTAGAAGACGAGCGAATTGTCGGTTTATTGCAAATATATGGGTCTTTATACGCGTCGAATCACCCTTAGCATTCCCCATTCGTTGGTCGATTACACACTCACATTGGTCTGCGTTTGATTGACGCGTCACAAAAACTCATAATGTCTGTTCCACTTTGCACATGACGTACTTTCCCAACTCCAAATTGTCCTGCATCATGTTATCAGCTGTGTGCTCGTCCAAATAACACAACGATATATTACTACATTATTATTGACAAGAGAAATGTTTTGTAATCTCAGCTTCTCCTGCGTTCTCTCGAGCTGGTTTTCGTCTCAGCGGAGTCCGAATTTCCAAGAGTATCTGACCAATGATATTTATACCAGGTCCAGCGAGCTTGCTTAAACCCCAGAATACCTCGTATCTTGGTACATGTTCGACCAACGGCGCTAGCTTTGTTCACAGCATAGATTTACTAAGCTGTTCGTGGTTGAATTTCTTCACTAGCGCATACATGATGCTGCATCTTTGGTCGTTCCAGTCCGCGTGTGATCGTGTTTGTTTCATAATGTTGCTGATTCGCTTCGCCTCGTAGCCCCTCCGCGTCGAATTTCCCTATTCCGCTACCTCAAGTATCCATGAAACAAACACTGTTTGTAAAGGTATCCAGCTTCCACTGAAGAAAATCGCTCCCCCACGCCTCCCCTTTACATGTGTACATAATCTAGAAGGGATGCTTTTCTCACCTGAATCATATTGCTCGTTCCATGTTCATTGCCGTTTTCGAACTTTTCTCACATTGCTTTTCACAACCTTTTCTACTTTCATTGCACCCTGTTTTTCATGTTTCTATCTACCCATTTTTATGGTAAATATTCCGGTGTACGCGTTTAACTGTCTTTTTTTACTGTCGATGAGTTAACGGGTGCATTTTTGCTCCACCATTTCACAAAGCTGACCAACGTGCTATTGCTGTTGTTTGCGCGACAGTGACTATTATGTCCTATCGTCCAAGCTGTGTATTGTTTGTCGCTCGTTCCTGCTTGCCTAATTCTAGTCTCCTATCCCGTGAAATAATTTCCTGCTATACCCCGGCGCGTATCTCGGCTTCACACTTCCAAAGTCTCTCTCCCAGTAATTCTACAGTACACTCTCTGCTACTGATGCGTCGGCAACACAAGTTTAAATCCACTGTCTCTCTCCTAGTGCTATATGTATCGTGGAAGACACAGCGCGGGCGAAGCGTTGAGACACAGAGAGGCATATTGCGTGCAACGTCGTCATGGCGAGGTACGTTTAACCCATTCGACTCAGCCGCATCGTCCCTTGACCGTCACAGGTTGCCCTTCTCACAACTAACATGTTACATGGGAATGCACGATATACAGGGTTGACAACATTGAATTTATCTTAAAAGCTGCTTCAAATCAACATAGTAGGATCTCCCTCTCACTCTCCATCTTCCTCTCCATATCCATCTCACTCTCCCTGCATCACTATATCTTCCACTCGCTCTTCATCTCTACATTCCTCTGATTTATCTTCCGATCTCCTCCTTCTACCTTACTCCCTCTCCCTCCCCTCTTTCCTCACTGCAGGCTTAATGCGCAGTGTACTTGACATCGAAGCATGTTGCCAAATACGCTACCGACGAGCATATATCGGCAGTAGTGGACCGCGACGCTTGACACATAGATTTGCAGTCCATCGTTGTAGTACACTTCCGCAATGTCTGTCACCTTGGAGTCTTCGGACAACGTCAGTCGCAGCACCTACACTGCCAAACATACTACGACAATGTGATTGCGGAAGCTACGACAGAAAGACTATTAATTAAGCGGATATTACGACAGGCAGCAATCTCCGACGTCACGACTATGGTAGGCATTGTAAATTGTTATTGTCTCGCTTAAGATTCGTATACACAAACGCGCTTGCACGCAACCACGTGCATAAACGCCAACATGAGCGCTCGCACGTATGCACGTGATGCAATTACAATCGTGTAGAAATTCGGATGTATTACACATGGATAGGGAAGGCAATTGTATTGAAAATCGATTTCATCCATAATAGAAGCTATCTGATGTGTTCACGTCAAACATGTTAAATGCTACACGCTTTTAAATAGGCCTATGACGATGCACGTTTTCATATTACGCAGCACTCAGAGTTAATCATAGCAATAAACGAATAATACATATGATTTGATATGATGTTGATTATATGGATTGTTTGTTCTCAGGTAATATATTCAAAGGCAGACGTGAACAGTGGGATATATATATATATATATATATATATATATATATATATATATATATATATATATATATATATATATATATATATATATATATATATATATATATATATATATATATATATATATATATATATATATATATATATATATATATATATTGAAGATCGCGAAGACTCGCCGAGAGGGCGGAATATATTAAACTATATGGGCCCCACCCCGCAAGAGGGTGGTGCTCATATCGTTTCGTTGTATCTTCAAGGGAACACATTGTTTCAACATTCAATCGCGGTCTTATTCCTCAGCATTGTATTCCAATCTAGCGTTGCTAAGTATTTTCTCAAATATTTATATTTATTTTTGTCGACGTTTCTCCTGCATTTTTATTTGTAATTTCTGATTTTACTTTGATGTCAAAATGTATTTGATGATGATCGCTGTTTCCCAATGGCGCATGTATTTTGACATTGTCCACTAATTCTTGTTGTGAAGACAAAACTAAATGTAATACATTCTCTCCCCTTGTTGTTTCTAGCATGTGTTGAGTAAGGAAGCTATACTGAATTAAAAGTAGAAACTAATAGTCGTCACCCCCTGTACTCTCTAGATATTTTCATTGTATGTGTCGGTGGATAAAGTGTCCCACTATGATACATTCCCCTATACCAACTTCATCTATAGTGCTTTGTTTGTTTATTTTATAGTTTTCGTTTATGTTTGGACTTCGGTAAACCAATCCAATAGTTAATGTTGAATGTCTTGCTAATATGTTGCACCAAACAGCTTCATCGCAATGTGCGACCCTTTTTAATGTTATTTCGTAAGCCTGAATATATGTTTTAATCCATCAAATGACTCCCCCCTCCTCTTCTTCCTATTCGATCTCTCCTAAACATTACCTATCCTCTCACTACTAATTCAGCATCTTATATTTCTTTGTTGGCCCATGATTCGGTTATAAAAAAATATGTGTGAGTTAACATATTCTACCTTTGTGTTTAGTACGTTTTTATTATTTACTGTGCTCCTTGCATTTAAATACAGGCATTTATAATCAGCTTCATAAATGTTTTCAATACATTTTGTTACTGGTTTGTGTACACTAGTGCCTCTTGTCCTGTTTGAAACACCTATAATGAAATCCCCTGCGCTTCAAGTTTACAATGTTTGCAACCTAGAAATATTTGTTATGCTTCCCATGCCACTATCTACTGCTAACTTCCTCTTCCCTATATATGTGTTAATTGCCATCCTCCGACAATTTTTAAATCCCTATCTCTGCTTCTCATTACCGGTAGAATCCCTGACATAATTATCTGCTCAACCCGAGTCTACTTAGCTCTTTTAACTAACTGCCTGTATTTCCTAACTATGCCAGTTGTATCCTCCCTATCTGCGTTGTTAATCCCTACGTGTACTAAGGGAACCTCCCTTGCCCCAACCCCCGATGTTTGCACCTTCTCTGTGATAGCCTCTATTTTTGCCCCACAAACACTCTCGTTCACCTCCTCACCCCCTCTGCAACTACCTCAGAGTAACTCTTGCGTCGGATCCCTTCCGTCACATTTTGCCCCGCAGTCGCGTCACCGCGCAGCATATTGTCATCATCACCCTCTCACACATCAAATTGTCACAATTCCCTCCCGTCTCCTGGCTATCTTGCGCTTCTGGTGCGCTTGCTCCTGGTGCCTTCGCTGTCGTAGCCGTCGCTCCCGTCACCTTCCCTCCCGTTTCCTTCGCTCTAGTCTCCTTCGCTCCTGTCTCCTTCGCTGATGAATGCAACAATAAGAATTGTGTTAGAGGGATTCGGGTAGATTATAATTTCTGATGAACAAACTAATGCAATATCAGCAACTTTTACAACAATCAAAAAGGTCTGAGATAATACTTAGGGATTCGAACAAAAACCCAAAACCTTCAAACATCTGCAAGTGCCTTATTATGATAATACCATAGCTTGTTGATTCCATTCATTGCTGGTGTTTCGCGTTGATAGTCGCCGACTCTCAGTGAAGGCAGAAATAACGCAACCAAACATGTTAAAGAACATCTGCCTCTATACCTAAAACGAAAAAGTTGCAATAAAAACTAAACAACGAACAACTAAAATCAAGAATATAATGCCAGTGTTTTACTCAGAATGTTTTCTACAAGTGGGAGATTCCGGTTATTTCCCCAGTTGACTGATGGCTGGCATGGGTAACATAGACTACACGTGACGTATTAAGTGGTGCCCGTATACATAGCACCAACGCAAACAAATGTGCTATTTTGTAAGAACGAGGACTAGTTTAGTAAACAAAGGTCAATATGTGTTACATAAGTGGAGTTTGAACGCAAGCGATATGGCAACGACAAGAATAGGAATAGGGGTATGCAAACTTAATATATTTTTATTTGGCGAGCGAATTTTGCTAGATGTCGGCACTCTTGACGTAGGGTTATCTAACAGTATGGCACAATTAATGAAACTAAGACGCTGTATGTTTAACAACGTTTTCCTAGTAAACCACTACCGTGATATGTTTAATTGTAGTTGCCAACACAGGTGCACAGACCCAACAGTTTTGTTTCCCTTTAAATGTTTGGCAGATATGCTATGGTACTGAGAAGTGGCGCAATAAGGTTGGTGCTACATGTTCCAGGCACGTGTATGTGACAGAAATAGGAGTAAAACGTGTGACTGTCTTCATCCGGGACTCGAACAACACTTTGACATTGACGCAGGTAAGGTACTGACGCACCAGTAACATAGAGTAGAGTGGTGCAAGTTGTCCACCACTGTTGCATGTTACATGTGTTACTACCGTAGCTATTGTTATATGCTGCATGCATTTATTGGAAACCTGAGCATATTAATCCAACAAATCTACAATTATGTTGCCCTGTCAACCTGTCGTTTATACCACTCCGCACTGTCCGTTTATAATTCATAATCAATTTGTGGCAGTGATGATATGCTACGTGACGTCACTGTTGTGGAGTGTGATCTACATAATAGTAGATCGTTCCTTCATTTTAACAGTGGAGTGGCGTATAACACGTCCTGCTGCAAAGCACTTTCACCTCCAACAGTGTCAACTAGAATCCCTGGTTTGATTCGAGGTTTGCAGAATTTGACTGGATTGTGCGTACATAATCATGTGCGTATGCGTTTGAGTACGCGTACGCGTACCTGAGCGTGTGCAAGTCAAAATGCCGTAACAATCTGGTGTTAGGATAATGTTATCTAGCTTACAATTACAACATCATTTATGTGAATGTCACCTTTTGAATAAACAGTTTAAATGAAGAATAAAAACAAAGAAATAAATACGATATTTTTTATGGTTGGTAAACTTGTGTATTACTTTTGTTATGGAAGGTCCGAAAAACGGGTAGGCATCTCTCAGAGTTGGTCGATAGCTGCTCAAAAACAAGTAACTTAACTAAACAAATAAAATTTATGCATGAAACCTGGAATAATGCTACTTTAGTACACTAAAGGATACTGAAAATTTAATCGATAAAAGTGTTTAAAACATCATGCCAAAACAAATATCCTAGGAGTGAACAATCTTCAAACAACGATGTTTGTTTGCACCAAAATCGGGTCGTCATTCCAATTCCCCCATTCCATCAGTATGTAAGAATCTCCTGCTCAACTTGTAACTAATGCTACCCATGCTGTTGTCAAACGTTTTTTGCAGTTCTTATGCAAAACCAGCCGCCGCTATTCCGTTTAGATTGAGCTCACCACAGATAAACGGGTTTGCTCTCCCAACAAAACATCTAGTTAGTAGTAGTTCGTTGAGTAGGCGCGACATTCATTTGAGATCGTTTACATACATCATCAACCGACTGCGTCACTAGCCGACCAGTCGATGCGAAGTAAGCTAGCGCCTACGTCATTCAGAGTTCATTGTTCAACTCACTGTCCCATTCATCGTTGCTGTCGTCCGTTGGCGCGTCTGTTCCAAACTCGTCGGCCGAAGTAACCATGTTGCAACACCTTGTCGCTGTATGAACAGTTGGCTGCATGACACTCTTGGGCAGCCAGTCAGAGTAATACGCAGTTTTGTTTTAGTTGATTCTTCTATATGTGTTCGTGCTAGTTTCTAAGTTTATTTACATGCCAGCAGTTATATATGCAATAAGTTATATACATATAGCTATTTAATAAACTGCATTTCGTTAACACTTCACGAGCTGTATCCTCTACACAACAGTTAACGATATAATTTTACTCCATAGCGATAAAGATAATTTCATTATTATCTACGCTTGACACATGAAACGAAACAGTACCATCTCTCTCGCTGTCAGTCTCCGTTGCGATTGTTACTGTTCGCTTGGTGCATATTGCATGAACCACCTCCAGGTCGGTCGTTCTTCGGCACGTATCACTACCTGAATTTTGATTATTTTCTTCAATGTTTTATTACTACATCTTTAATATATATATATATTATGAGGCGACCACGGCTTTTAGTACTTTCAGACAGTTGGAAGTACACCATTTATTTAGGAAGTATGTTGTCATCTATTCGAACCACCTGTTTTGTTTATCTCATATATATTTTCTAGATATGTTTGCTCATTTGACTATGTACTTTTTGGGTATGTGAGTACTCCGTGTTAAACCCATATATAACCAGCAAAGCATGTTGTTTCCTAACATGCTTTCGGTACAATGTATCCTCTGCAGCTCCATGGGCAGCGTGGAGACTTCTATTTCTCCATGGACCAAATATTTCACTATGATTGTCACATGGTGAATCTCTTTCAGAAATGCTTGTGCAGCCGACCAAAATGTTATGATGCCTTGCTTATGCACTTCTCCGATTCCGTCATCCCCGAGTGCAGTGCCTCGAACATTTCTACAAATGTTTTAAGGCATATTTCTGCAGCGCTGCCCACATATTTTGTCTTCCCACGGCGTCGAACGTTTTTGTGAGAGTCAATGAAGACTACGTAGTTTTGTTCGATAACTTTATTCTTGGGTTTGACACACAATAGTTATTTCCTCGGTGCGTCTTTAAGATGTAAAACCTTGAGTTGCATTAATCGTATTTGCAAAGCGGACCGCAAGACGCTCGAGGAACACTCTTACGAATACTATGCCAGCCTCTAAGGGGAGTGGCTTACATATGTCATTCCTTTACACTGATCGATCTCTTTCTTAATCAGTATGACCAGTTTTGTACATATCAACTCATGTTGGATGCGTGCAATATTCCAGACTTACACTACAAAGTTGTGCAGCGATTCCTGCAATGATCTGACTCCACATTCCACTATCCCTCCATCACAACCATTGCTGTGAACGTGGAATCCATATGATATATCATAGTATATGTATTATATGTTCATATATATCGTTACCTGTGATTGTCACTTAACGTGTAAATGCATTTGCATAGGCCTATATGAATGCTATTGTTTTGGACGATATTCATTTCCAAATATCACTGAATGTCCGGAGTAGTAAGAGGAGGTTTCTGATACACACTTATCTGTTCATCAAAACATCAAAGGCAAAACACCCTAATATCGCCCACCGCTAATGAGTGCGCGCAGCCAATCAGAGCGCCGCAGAGCGCCCCCTGGCGGTCGTAGCCGAGCGTGCGTAACCTAAGCGCCCCCTAGCGACCGGAGGAGTAACGAACACGGACCTAGTTACGTTTATACCTAAGGGTCGTTAACCTAGTAAGGAGACGAACACAATCGTACGGTGCACACGTATTTTATTGAATACAACAAAGCGGCAGCAGCAGTACAAACGAGGCGATCGTATGTGATTGGATACAACGAGTCGGGTATGATGAATATGAAGACGATGACGAGGCGACTTGCGAATGGTGACCATCGCGCCAGAGGTCGCGAACTTACGGGTGTCTCCACCGCGCCAGAGGTTCGAGGGCGAGCTTACGGGTGGAGCGACCACCGCGCCAGAGGCTCAGTATGATGCGTGATAGTACGGTATACCCTTTTTCAGCAGGTTAATCCAATCAAACACGCGACAATCGTTAGCGACCAGATCGGTGTGGAAAGCGTTGACGAAAGTTCGCATAGGAGCGCCGTTACAACAAAGCATGATATAAGTGACGCAATATTGTCCGCAAACGTTAGACAGAGGACTCTGAAGTCCCGTGCTGTTATGGGTCCACTCGGAACAGTGTTTGTTCAAGAAGGTGCGGAACGCCGCGTGACGAGGCGGCAGACCGTACGAACAGAAGTATTCGCCGCGTCCGTCGGAGGACAGGTACAGGGCTATCCAATGTTCGCCCGGTTCGTCGCCGTCGTCGGTGTTTCACACGAAGGCGATCGGCAAAGCGTCAATTGTTGCAGGCAGTCCATCTCGGGGTACGACGCCGCCAAAGACGGACGCGGTGTTCGGATCCATCGCCAGTAGACGGGCGATCTGCAGGGTGTCCATCTCAGCGGTCGTAGATGACGTTGCGGTTCTTGTCGATTTCCAGCACGGACTCGAATTCGGCGTAGGTGACGACGTTCACGGTGGTCAGAAGCGCTGCACGGAAATGGAATTCTAAGCGCAGGTTGCCCTTTTGTACCAGATTAAAGCAGGGACCGTCGCACTGGTCGGGGGTCAGGTCGAAACAGAAGAAGGTGTAGCCGTCTCGGTACTCGGCGCGAGTCAGACCGTTCCCCTCGTCCTGCTATATCTTGCCGGTCGAGGTGAACATGCTCGCGTAGCTCCTGGCGAAGAGATCGTCTGCGAAGTTGGGCTGGAAGGGTTTGGCGGGTATCTGACGACCGTCCACATACACGGAGACGAAGCTGATGGCGTTGTTCTTGGCGTGAAACGGGTTTGTGGGGTACGTGCCGTTGTAGGCGTCGTTGTCGATGCAGCACAGTACGAGACGTTGCGGCAGCTCGCCGAGGAACAGGTTCTCGTGCGTGTGCGACAGAGCGCCCGCGGGAATGGAGTACACCTTGCAGTCGACGGGTCGTAACGGATACTTGACCGAGGCCAGCTCGAGAGCCGAGATGTGAGCCTTCTGCACGGCCGGTGGTGGCCTTCTTGACGAACAAGGACGCGTTGACGATGGTTATCGTGTACTCGGGGTTGGGTCCAGAAGCAATCAACGCAAACGAGGGCTTGCTGCGCACCAGGCGTAACTTCGACGCCGTTGATCAGGAATTTATCCTGCAGAAACATATCCACGTGGAGACGACCCATCATGTCGACCACGCGACTGCCGGCTATGTACTCCCGTCGAGTCACGAACCCGGGGTTAGGATCGGGTCCGGCGGCTAGCTCGGTGGCGTGCATGCGACTAGCCTTGTCCTTGTACCACAGCTGATTCGTCAGCTGCGTCGACTTGGCGTCGACTCCGTAACTCAGCAGCGTCTCTATGTAGGATCGATACGGGTACGAGTTGAAGGACGAAGAGGTCACGAGCGTGCCGTTCAGGGAGAGGTCGACGTTGCTGAACAGCGAATGCAACCAGTTGTTCACCGGTCCCACGGGTTCGGCCGCGTCGATAGGGGTACCGTTGGCTCGCGTCACCTTCACCTGCACGTGTAGCATCGTGTTGGCGAGATCCATGTAATCGTCTCCCGATCCGGGGATGAAGAATTCGATCGGTCCTCCAGAGTCCAGAGAGGCCATGGGTTGATGTTCCACCACGTGACTGTCGACGATGCAGGTCTGAGTGGGGGGTACGGTAAAGAGATCCAGCTCGGTCTTGACTCCCTCGCACGACTGTCTATGCACGAACGCCATCGTTGTCGTCGAATATGTCGGCAGTGCGTTTCGTGGACGTCCGTTTCTTGCGGCGTCGCTTTACTGCAGTGAATGTCGCCTTTGCGGCCGCTCGTTTTATACGTTTACCAGGGGGGACTCGAATACCGCTCATCACGGCGTCGGTGACGCGTCGTTTGGCAGCCGTTTTTATGTTCTGGCCAGATAAGACGTCGCCGGCTATGCGAACGCCGGTCTTCAACGCTCCCCTGCCCAACGCCACGGCACCTCTCTTGATG
This sequence comes from Lamellibrachia satsuma, assembly GCA_033239005.1. Classification (NCBI taxonomy): domain Eukaryota; kingdom Metazoa; phylum Annelida; class Polychaeta; order Sabellida; family Siboglinidae; genus Lamellibrachia; species Lamellibrachia satsuma. Next base: position 3,448,299 of record BSQZ01000066.1, read on the forward strand.
AGCGGCATGGCGCTGCGCAACAGACTGCCGAACAGACTGCCCAGTCCAGGACCTCGCTGGTATTGAGCACCGGCGAAGTAGGGCACGCACCGCCAGCCTGGCGCGCGTAATAATCGTTGTAATTCATCAGAACAGTCCGGGTCTGCGTCGACGAAAATGAAGCGTCACCGTCACTCTGCCGTATTCGAATGGTACGCGTCGACCCATGTCGTTCCTTATATCCATCTCGATTGAGTCGAAGTTCGAGCGCAACAGGGGTACGTAGTGCACGTTAGTGAAACGAGTGGACACCCTGTCACCGTTACGTCCGCTAATCGGAAGGGCGCGCAACAGAGGCGCGAGAGTGTCACCCACTATACGAGACTCCACGATGTCCGTGTAGATGTAGAGGGTGTCGAACCCCTGCGTCAAGTTCACCACATCGTCGGCCTCGATGTGGAAAGGGTACAACGAGGCGGTATGGCGGGAGACTTCGGGGAGGTCGGGAGATGCCGTAGGCTCGCTGGCTACGGGGCCACGGAATCCTAACATGGACGACATCGCGCTGTGGTGCGGTATGGTGAACAGGGTGTTCGCTGTCATGTGTAGCGTAAATTTCTGAGTGACGGAACCATAGCTCATGTGAGCCTTTGTCGTCTCCGTATGCATACTGTACAGTCCCGTGTTGACGTTATACAGCAATGTTAACGGATCGTCGTAATACCCACACGACAACTTCGAACGTCGGGACGAGTCCGTAGCATCGATCGTGTTGAGGAAAAACCAGACATCGTTATCTGTGACGTTGTACCAAGTGTGCGGATACTGGACCTCGGCCAACCCACACTCCCACTCGCCGGTCAGATCTATGCGTTGAGGTAAGTGCGTGACGTAATGGGTCAAGGTGTTGTCGGGGTGCATCTCCATGGAAGCGTTGCTGGGCAGCATCATGTAGAAATCAGTCGCCATTGCGTCGCAACGTGGGATTGGGTAGTAGGTAACCCAAAGAACTACTCAACAGAGCCGTCCACAGATTAGAATCTTTGTGACCTGTCGTCAGGTTGTAAATGCTGATCAGAATGACCGTGTACAGGACGACGACCTGACACAGAAACACGATCTCCTCTTTGGGACACTCGGTACCGAAAAGATGCCAGGGAGTGCTGTCCGGTTCGGTCTGTGCACCGTCAGTACAATCCTCGTCCTGCTCCACCTGGTCCTCGTCTATGATGGTGGTGCAGGTCGGTGGTGGTGGTGTCGCGTCGTGTGTCATGTCGCGAATGCAGTGTCGTCATGTGCGCGGCTAGCCTTTATAGTTGAGTCCTTTGACATCGATCCAGCTGTTGTAGTAGGAGCCATGGCCGAACCATTTCACCAAAGCTTGCTTTCGTTTACCAACTGTACGGCGTTTAAGTACCGCTTCAATACGGTACACCTTATCAAAGGGTACCGTCACCTTCTGCAGCTCCAGTTCGTAGAAGGTACCCTCCAGCACTTCGCCGAGATCGTCCCGCGAGCGGTACACGGGTGGATCGGAGGGGTGAACCTCGTGTATCGTGAACACCTCTTCGCTCCAGTTCGTCTCGTAGCCCTTTTCGAACGTGCGTTTGTACTTGCTGACACGCACACGATCCGACACGTGCAACTTGGGCACGCCCTTACCATCGTGACCGTACAGACGTTGCCACACCTGTTCCTGGTTCCGTGCATTCACCTGTGACGGAGCCATACCGATGCTGCGGTGGGGGGCATTGTTATACGATCGCATCAAGTCCGGAAGGATGTCTATGTACCGCCACGACTGGCGTCGCGTGAAGTAGCGCCACATGCGCGACTTCAACGTTCGGTTGAACCGTTCCACGACGGCTGCCTTCGTCTCCGCGTTGTGCGTTGAGAAGTGATGGATGTCGTAACTCCGCAATAGAGACTGAACGGATTTGTTTCGAAATTCCTTGCCGTCATCTGTCTGCAACGTCTGTGGCCAACCGTCGACGAACGTGGATTGCAGCGCTACCACCAACGACGCTGCGGACTTGTTCTTCATGGGAACACACCAGGCCACTTTCGAGAAGACGTCGATCACCGTGAGGAGAAAGGCCATACCGTCGTTGACTTTTTTCACCTTCGACATGTCGACGAGATCGGCCTGCCACTGCTGACGTATACCACCCACGATGACGCGTCGTCTCTTGAAATGACGTCTCGCTGGTCTGTGTAAGGTGTAGGTGTCCTGTGCCGACAACCATGCCTTGACGGTCTTCTGTGGCAGGCGCGCGACGCGTCGCAAGCCAGCGACGCCTCCATAACTGCCTACCCTCGTGGGATCGTAGTAGACCTCACTCAAGGAGCGTTCTCCCCTCTGTGCCATCAAAAGAGGAGGAGGACCGATGTGTTGACGGGGGCGGTGACGTTGACTCCGGAGTCCGACTGCTGACGAATGACGAGGAGCACGCCGACGTGTACTAGGACACACACTATGGCACCCACAATCCAAGCGGTGGGACAACAACGGTCGAGTAGCGTAACCATAGTCTGAATAACACCTGTTGTATAAGAATGCCGGCTGCAACGTCCCCCAGCAAGGTAAATCCTTCGACCAATAGCGCAGCGACGAGGGAACGGTACGCGTCCTGTGGATCGATGGGCATGACGAACACTGTGCTACGGACACGCGTCGTACCACCTTATACGTTGTTCCATCCAGCCAATGACGACGAAGCCTTGCGTGCTGCTGGGGGAGGGTGGGTGGGTGGATAAGGAATGGTCCAGTCGTCGAGCATGGGGGGTGTGAATAACGTCTGTGGCATAAAACTTAGGACTAGACCGTGAGCAATCATGTAAAGTCCACTGATAAATATCGCACCGACGATGGAACGGTACACGAGGTCCTGTGGATCGGGCGACATGACGAACACTGTGCTACGGACACGCATCGTACCATCCTATAGGTTGCCCCAACCAGCCAATGACGACAAAGCCTTGCGTGATTCGGGGGGTGGGGTGGGCATGGTATGTTCCATTCGACGGCTCTGACGGGCGAGGGGTGTCCAACTTAGCGATCTTCGTGCACTACCTGATGCAGCAGTAGCAGCACGCGGAGTAGTAATTGACCGACGATAGGGAGTGACCGGCGGCTCCGGATGTATGTAGGCTCTCCTGGAGACGTTACCGACCAACGTCATGGGTAGGTTGATGGCACGGAGTTGTCGTGCGAATGGCTGCCAACCCGTCGGAGCGGTCTTTCTCTTACGCAACAGATCATTAACGAGATCCACCACGTTACTTCCGACAACCGGCACGCCCTCGTGTATCAGTTCACCACGAACGGTCCACTCGATATCTCTCTTGAGATGCTCCATCAAACGGCTGGCTTTGGCCTTCATGGCCTTGGGAACGGTGGCCAAGACGGTGGCCTCCAGTCCGCTAATAGGAGCCCGTACTGCATCCTGTGACCCCGACTCCGACGCCACCTCCGAATCGTTCACCGTGACCACGCGTAGCGGTTCCTTGATGCGTTTATCGACCAAGCCGGTGTACCGCTGCAACACCTGATTATACAGGGTCACCTTGGTCCCGTCGTCTAGGTCCGTTCTATCTAGGATGGTCTTCATCTCGTCATCGAGGGCTTGCACCTTCTTGCCTAAGGTGTCGGTCGCGGGTAGGGGTGACCGAAGCGTGTCCAACAGTCGCGGGTCCACCAAGGCCATCTTGCGTGCGTGCTCCATGTATCTACCTTGCGGTCAGCACCTGTCGGAGCAAGGGTAGCAAGACCGTACTTGCCAACGGTGCTAGGAAGGCCGATAGGAAACCACCGCTCTGTCCCTCGCCAATCTGCGGCTGTAGCAAGATGCGTCGTCTTCTGGCAGCGACCGTTCGTCTATTAGCCAACTCGCGTAACTTCGTCTTGTATTTATCCAATCGTCGCCTCTGTATGGCGGTCAATGGAATGTTCCTCGTTAGTATGTTGTATGCACACTCGGCCAGTGCACACAGCAGATCGCCGTCGGCGTTGGCGATGATGGCCTTTTTAATTTTGTTGTTCTTGACTCTGGCCAGAGCCTGTATGCACACGATGTGTCTCTTCACCAGGGCAGACATGATGCGAATGAAGAGACTATCCCCACACTCGGTCGTTTTATACCTTCGGCAAGTACACGTACTGAACACCGTCGTCTGGAAAGATGGCCGTGCGCAGACGCATGTCCTCGGGCGTGTCCTGTTTGAGATCGACCAATAGATACCCGTACGGTACCGCCGTGGCGTCTTTAAACGCCTCTTGCACGAACTTGCCGCGTCCCGGATACATCTGCCGAGCCAAGGTCGCCATCTGCGATGCGTCACGTGGATTCTTGAACACCACCATGTACTGCGAATTCAGACTGATGGTGCGACTTTCTTTGTTTTTAGGGAACAGGTTCTGTACGAGATACAGCACGGACGTGTTCCTGTGGTGACTTTGTTTGGTGAACAAGGTCGTGACCCGTTCGTCCGTTTCTGCCATGAGATCGTCTATGACGATGAGGTTCCTCGTTGTCGGATCGAACATGGCCGCAGTCGGTAACCCTTCCTCGAATCGCACGTGACCCATGTCCGTCGTTGCGTAAGCCTCTTGCCATTCTCCGTAACACCACGTTATCCGTTCGGGCGGTGGATCGATCATCGCAGCGGCGTGACGCAACATACGCGTCACGAAAGTACTCTTGCCGCATCCCGTCGGTCCGGCGACGATGCACGTGAAGGGGTGTTTCCATCGGGCATCCATGATTGCGTATGAAACGAGTGCAGCGTGCATCGCCTTTTCTATACGTCCACCGGACCCGTGGTCACCCCGTCCTCGTGCACCACGCGTTTGGCGTAAAAGTAGGTGAGTGCATCCCGGGCCTGCACGTACGTCATCACGATAGATTTATGCACCCGGAAACCACGGTTCGATCCACCTCCGCTCCGACGGTTGGTGAGCACCGCCAGGAACGCGTCCTTGTCGATGGTGTTGTGCCGTTTGCTCAGTCCTTTGGTGCTGTACTTGTCGGTGGCTCCGAAACAATAGTACGTCTTGCTACACAACCCCACGAACCCGGCACCGGACCACTCGACCTTGAACAGACCCGGTGTCCTCTTGTCGAACGCTCTTCGCGCCTTACAGCACGCCTCGTCTCCGACCCACGGGCGATTGGCGAGACGACAGCGCACGTATTCGTACCGATGATCGTCGCAACATTCGGACGGGAGCCATTCGGAACGATGTCGGAAATAATGTTCTCGTAGTGCTGGGGTCACGAGGTCATCGACGGACTCACCGGCCAAGGCTAAATAGGCACTATCTGTATCCATCTCGCAGTACTCGAACAGAGGGCGCTCCACGTATCTGATGATGAAGTCGTAATAGAACTGCAACATGCGCATCTTGGCGTACTGCAGAACGAAGAATCCCACGTGTACGGGTATGGTGTACTTGACGGTTTTCTTGTTCAACTCTATCTCGTACGCGTCGTCGACGACGATCTCGAGTTGTCGGAACCGTTTATCGTTGACCAGGAGCGATGCCGCCTTCTCCGTGCAGTAGCTGACGTCACGATGTCGGTCAACGTTGGTGATGGTCTTTCCGTAGCCCGAGTTCCCCAGCAACTTCATGGTGTCCGCGATGATGGTCTTGTCTCGGTGAACGTCGCCCTCGCGTCGGGCCTTGGACACTGCATCGCCGAACCGCCGGAAACACGGAATAGGATCGTATTCGATGACCTGGTACACGTGCAGTACCTCGAGACCGTGGTCCAGATACCATCGCAGCAGTGGCGTTGCGAGCAGTATCTTATCACCGCAATAACTACCCACGAGCATGCGTCAAACCGGAGTCTTCATATGTCGTGCTCTTCGGCGTATCGGCGCATGAACGGACCGAGATCCTCGCGTATCAGACTGATGTTCTTGAACACGGGCTGCATCTCGGCAAAGTGCGCGCGCAATTCTTCCGGTACGCGTATGTCGCACTCGATCATACCGAACACGGTTCCTGCACGCACTCCGTTCAGGATCTGTTGCAACGTCATGGTCCAGCGCACGTGTCGACGTCGGGGAAATGCAGCATCCAGCCACTTACGTACGGCCGGGGTTCGTCGCATCTCTTTCCACTCGCATTCCCACAACTCGATGACTGTGACAAAGTGTCGTAGGTAGGCGGTGGTCTTTCGGGTCTCGGCGAGCAGTTCCGCCATTGGTCTCCCGTTGACGGCGTTCACCTCGTCACGGTTGCACGAGCATCCGTGGAAGTAGCACCCTTGGAACTGATAAGCCGTCTTCGTCTCGCTGCACCATCCGTCCGCCCGATGTTTGCCTATTCTCTTCTCTCGTCCGTTGATCTGATGCCGTATGGGACGTCCCGTGCGTTCTGGATTCCCACGTCAACCATTCTCCAGCCATCTGTCCGTACAGCTGCGCCGATTCGGGGCGGAAATCCTTCTCTGCTCGTCGTCGCGTGTACCATCCCATAGGGCATGTCTGGCGTGCATGAGCGACCACAGGTATAGTGCGTTCGCATCGTATCCGACGATCGATCGACAAGGACGAGCCGCCCCTCCGTACTCGTTCTGACGTAGCGTGGTGACCCCTTTCTCGTGATAGCGATGAAAGATGATCGAAGGTCCGCCTACAATATTCTCTTTGACGAGGTCGTGCAGGTCTTTATTCTTCTCGTTGAAGATGGTAAAGTAGGTCTTCTCTGGAAGGTCGTTGAACAGGTACAGCAGGGTCAGACCAGGTACGCTGATACCTTGCTTGAACATGTCTATTCCCCGTTGTCGATAGAACGCGAACTGTCTGTCGATGGCCTGTAGAAAGGGAACCACGTCCCTGTTGTTGTACCAGACGAGAAAGTCGCGCAACGTCGTCATGCCATTGACGCGCCAGGCCTCCTGACAACTGGCGTAATCCTCGTCTGAAATACCTTCGTTCTTCAGTCGACTGAAGAAGGCCTCTTTCGGTGGAAGAGCGGTGTCGTCGAGTCTCTCCAGCCGGTCCATGTACTCGTACGGGAAATGACCTTTCGTCACCTCGCATCCGTACGCTTTCAGATACTTGTCGCAGCTGAACCCGGGGGCTATGAAGTTGATCATGTCAGGAATTTCAGCTGATCCGTCGAAAGACACATGAAAGTGTTGTTGCGTTTGATGACGAACATTGACCCGACGCCGTCGTTCTCGTCTTTCTTGTTGCCCTCCTGCTGCCCTCTCGTCCTCGTCCCCGGCCTCGGCTTGTTCCTCGGTCTTTGGGGTCGTCAGGAAGTATGGTATGAGGAACTGTTTGATGGCATTGAGATCATACTTCCCCGAATTGAACCCGATGACAGGTAACTGACGCATCCATCCATACAGTTGTCCCATCAGCGTTTGTACGGATTGGTTGTCGGTCGAGCATCCTTCTCGGTGGCCTCCCGGTGCAGCTGCCTCCCGTGCAGCTCCTCCCGTGCGTCCCATTTCGCCAGCTCTTCTGCGAGTTGGTCCAACACATGATCGTAGCGAGTCTTTGATCTTGTCGTATGCGGCCTCACTCATCGATTGCAGGATAGTCATCATGGTGCTCACCAACTTGTTGGTGTCTCCGTCCGTGACGATGCATGTCACCTGTTTGTGTCCGGGTACGTTGGATGCCACGCTGACGCTCAGCGGGACGTGACGCGCAACCCAGTGAACCTGGGCACTGTCAGACGGAAGGTGTTCGGTGTCGAACCAACACTGAAGTCGAAGGTGGCTCGGTGCGGATAGTACTGCAACGCTTCGGCCACTCGGATGTTCTCGTCTGCCAGACGATCGAACACCGATGGAGTCGAATGGTACACGCCACCAGGATAGACTCGGCAGCACACCCCGTAAACGTGCGTCTCGTGGTTGCGTAGATGCCATGCGTCTTTCCACAACGAGTCCCCACTTCCGACATCTGTACGAGTGACAGTACATGCGTCTATCCTGGATGAAGGAAAAATGTGTCCCGTGAAGATTGAGGTAGAGTGTGTCAGGGTACTTACATACCGAGCGACGAACGAGTTCTGCAGTTGGCTTTCCATCCTCTCCATTCTATCCATCTGGTTTTACGAGACTGTACACGCACACATTCGTTTGGAACGTGGTCTCGACACGATAGAGGTCGTCCATCGTGACCCCGGCAAATGCTTCCATGGATACGCCGTCTTGGACGTAAGTCTCGTACAGCGTCTTCACAGCTGGTTCCAATCGACGCTTGTCACATCCACGATGCAGGGCCAGACATCGGAAGAGACAAAGGTTGTCACTGTACCTTTTGCTATACTGGGGCTCCTTTTCCAATCCGATGACGGCTTTGTTCCTCGTGATGTAGGCTGGAAGGTCGGTCATTCCTACACATCCTATCGGGTGATCGATGATGCGATTGACGAAAAATGTGACATTGGTCACGAGTTCGCACACCCACGCCGAATCCGGTCTTTGATTGATGGCCCATTGCAAGATGTCGGTTTCTCGAATGCGTTCGAGGAACTTATCAAAGTCCTTGCTGTTGGTGATGAGACTGGGCTCGTCCAGGTAGCGTCCACAGCAGTTGCACGAGGGATGGTAGTACTTGTATTGACCCGTGTTCTTGTTCCTCAGAATTAACCCGTAACTGAGGTTAATCTTGAAAGCGTTGGTCTGTTCCTGGAACATGTTCTTCAACGACGTCTCTAGAACGGTCGTGTCTAGCGTCGTTAATCTGTGATCGTACCTGCACTGGAGAGGACCTCTCTTTACACGTGTCCGTATGGTCGACCAGTGCGCTCGTACGACATCTAACAGTTCCGTCGACAGGTTGTCGGCGAATGGGAGTCGAGCAGGTGGGTCGATGGGGTCTGCATCGGTTACGAGTGGATGGTGGGGTGTGGTGGCTTCCCTGATTGATCTCTTCGGCGATGGTGGCTTCGTGACGCCGTCGTCGGTACACGCTTTTCGTGCGTGTCTGGTCAGGTCATAGCGTCTATTGAACTTCTTTCCACATTTCGCACATGTGTACACTGTGGTCTGTTTTCTATTACTGCTACTGCTACTGCTACTGCTAAGACGACATACGGACCTCACATGTTGTTGCAGATCGTCCCATCTCTCAAACGTTGCATCGCATTTACACGAATATTTCGTTCGCTTTGCCTGGTCGCTAGGTGGCACCTCTATTGGTTGCGCCACCGCATACGTGTGTTCGTTTGCTGTCGGTGACGCATGACTCGCTACGTGGCGTTTTAGCGCTGCATACGTGTCGAGCACCAGTCCGCAGTGACGACATTGATGACGTTTCATGGTGCTCTACGTGTCTACAACTGAGAGACAGCGGTCCTTAGTACAGCTATATAGTGCGTGTGGTAGTGGTGGTGGTGGTGGTGGTGGTGGTGGTGGTGGTGAAGGGTGTATGACCTAAGGTGTGATCCTGTGGTATTGGCTACTGTGTGTCCGCTATCGATGGCTGCGGGTTCTCTTTCAACTATGTAGACCGTGGCAACACCACTGACAACACGTTTCAATCATTGTATGACTTTTTATTGAGTATATACTGACATAGACATAGACATAATATACATATACATATACATATACATATACATATAATATATATATATATATATATACACGGTTAGACTTATATAATTACTATGATGACTTATTAGGTTTGTGGGATTGTTACATCCTCGACAGTGACCACTAGCTTACGATCGGTTATCGACACGCCAGTGGCTAGTAACATGGTTATTAACTTGTAGGGTCTTACACCGCGACAGAGGTTACGTACAATGATGATGATGATGTAATATATAAGTCGGTATGTATATATATATATATATATATATATATATATATATATATATATATATATATATATATATATATATATATATATACTATATATATATATATATATTCTATATTACATAACAACTACAATACTACTAAATACCATATATGTCATACTAACTACT